>JAOSBN010000004.1:31370324-31397997 GCA_027563595.1 Erythroxylum suave | reverse complement strand
ATTGACTTTTCCAAAACTTATCTAGCTTGAATTTTGGTTGATAAAAGGATGTTTTTATACAATTGACTTTTCCAAAACTTATCTAGCTTGAATTTTGGTTGATAAAAGGATGTTTTTATCTTCCAACCAATCAGATCACATATTTCACAGAATAGAAACATTATAGTTATAAGCCTATCTGTCCCGAGCAAACCCCTTCACCACCAGGACACTTAAAAATCTTTTCCAATATACTGAAGTTCTTGGGTTCGTTTATAAGCTTTTACAATGTTGTTCTTCAGGCTCAAGAACATGGAACTGGACTTACGGGCTACGGCAATTGCAGATGTCTCCAGCAGAAAGCCCAGATCTTAATAAGCTCGCCGAAGGTTAAGGAATAACTAAGGTTTTAGTTCGCTTCTTATCTAGTCTCCATGGCTTTTACGCCTCTCTAAGGACAACCCAAATACATTGACTTCTTTGCCACCTTTAGGAAGATGGGCATCGTTCAACTTCCACAGACAGATGATACCGAACCAAAACCATGTTATAAATGTACGACGCATTGGAGCACATGATGGCCGTGGAAACATCAGATCATACACTCTCCAAGCCAAGCAATGGAGGTTTGTGGACTATAGCATGTGTTGAGCGGAAATAAAATAGACAAGGGAGCATCGAATTGAAGAGAAATAGACATAAAAACAAAGTCCCTTTCTATCACGCCATTATTAGTAGGTAGAGCCAGTGAGTCGATGGAGTAGTGGGTGAAAAGGACCTCCACTCAAGCCACGTGAGTCTTTGAACCCACACACAACCCTCGAAACCGCATCTACACTACACTCTCTTTCAACATTAACAACTCGCTTTTTTTACTCTTGGTAAATCAACTATTTATCTAACTACACGCTCATTTCTACATACTTACACGCATTTTTTTTAATTATATTTGGTGGTGTATGTTTTTATTTGGAATTTTGAATACAACTGTTGCATTGGATGATTGGTCATTTCAACTGTTTCTTCCCATGCGATCGCTATTCATCTTCTGGTTTGTTAGGTCATGACTAGTTTAAGGCCTAACTTGTATTTTCCTCAGTTTCTTTTTTCATATTTTGGTACTAGCTAAGCCTGACCTGACACTATCTCGTACCCAATTCCATCAATCTTGTGCGCTGTTTGTAATTTAAATGTCCAAAATACAAATGTTCACGGCATTTAGACTTGTTTAGTTTATGTATTGAAATGAATTGGTCATGGATCGATCGGCTCGTAGCGGCTGATACATTATTTTAAGTATGAAAAATAAAATAAAATGATAAACGTCTCTATCCCTCGAAGAGAAATTTAACAGACAGAATGGTTGCTTCATTTTCAGGATTTAACACTCAACAAAAACATGGACGCACAAAAGTTATATAGATGTTAAAAAAATAAAAACTACGGGTTAACGACAAGCAATATATAAAACGTCTCTTAGGAATTAAGAGATTGAATTGGGTGACAATGACTACTTAAAAATTACTAAGACACTCATACGGTATCATGAAAAGATAATTAAAACTTAGGCAACCTGGATAGGTCTGTATGTATGGAAAACTTCTGCTCTCTGTTCTGTTTGATTTCAATATCAACAGATTCTTAATTTGCTCTAGCCAAATGTACAATTCAAGGCCTTCAATATCGTATTGCTATAACAGACAGCCATCGAGTTCATTACAACATCAACCCAAAATAGAATCTAAGAAAATAAATATATAGAAAAGAAAGGCCGTTAAATTGGTAACAACATCATCGGCTTCTTCTTGTTCTTTGCTGCTTATCGTCTTCAAACGCTAACAGTGCAACTGGTAACCAACTGGTACTTAACGGCGTTAGCACCGACAACGATTCCGGTATTTCTGTTGCCAAACGTTATATAAGCAGGACATCTGACGTACAAATGATACCTTCCCGAAATAAAAGTTCCAACTTTGAATCTCACTCGACCATCCATCTTGATCATCAACATGACAGCCCCTTGGTTCTGGTCTTGACTCAGCGCAACGGCGTTATACGGAGCCACCGGCACAGTGGTCCCATAGACGAACGGAGACCAGACGTCAATCTCCTTGTGACCTTGATAAGTTGGTTGGATTGCAGTGCGAAGTGTGATCTGTTGGCTGCGATAAGTAGCGTAGATGTCGAGCTTGTCGTAATAGATGCCGATTTTGTCATTTGGGTTGCGGGAGGAAACGGTAACTTGGAAGTTAGAGGTTAGAAAATTGGGAGAAGAGACGTTGAAAGCGTAAACGGTGGCGTCTTGGAGGATGAAACGGGGTTTACTTGGTCGGAGAATGGCCCAGATTAAGAGGACTGTAAGCAGGACGAGGAAGGCCAATATTAGGATGGAGGCGAAGATCCGCCGGAAGAGTTTCCGGCGTCCGTGGCCGTGCTTGCCGCAATCTTTAGCTGACATAGTGGTGGTTGATGTGTGAAGAGTAGAGAGAGAGAAGTTTTCAAAGAAGAGAGCCGGTAATGGGAGTAAATTGATGAAGGGAAGGGTTGGGGGTTTGGTTTGTCGCTGGTAATATAGAGAGACGGAAAGGGACGTTGGGTGATGGCTCGAGCTTCAGATGGCATCCAAGTACGGGTAGGTTTATTAATACGGAATACATAAGCAATAAAGCCAATTCTTAGATGGATAGCCAGATAGGTATAGTTTAGTAGTAAGTAGTAGGCGTCCAGTCTACTCAATACTGATTATCTATTAGGTTACCTTTGGTGAAATTAGGAACTTCCTGGTTTTCCTTGGGTCCAATAAAAAGTGGTGCTGACGACGGGCTTATTCTCTCCTAAGTGAGTCGATTGATTGATGTCAATAACTCAATGTACAAAACTTTCTTTTGTCTTTACAAGAAAATATTTTCATAGAAGTTGTGACAATAATGCAATGAAGAGCGTGAAAGACATAAAAGCCCTTTGGTCTTGCTCGTCTTATCAACAAATTTAGTGGGTCTACTTTTTATTATAATCAGCTTAAGTTATTTAATTACAATCAAATCCTTTAAATATAAACAAAGTACATCATAAAGGCTAATTTACTAAAATTCATGAGAATTATTAGCCACATGTTATAGATGTAGTGTGAAATGTTAGTATTCTCTCTAAAAACGAGTAATCAGTTTCTCATTTCCTCACTGAATTTGAAAACTATAAAGGGACAGAAGGCTTTAAGGTCAATCAAGGTTAACAGATGGAACTATCAGCCGTTGGATGTGGATACCAAGAGATAATTGGGCCCACTTATCATGACAGGGAAGCTTCTCAACCGACCATTGTTCTGAGTTTTTGGGTATACTTACTTTCCACCAGCATGAAGATAAAGAGTTATTCAGAAAGGGCGAAAAAAAAAAAAGGGCTGGAGTGATTATATGATCCAAATTGCTGAAATATTTTCAAATAAGGGACAGATTCTATAGTAGAACTCAAATTTGAGGTCGAGAAAATTCAATGTTCTTTCTCTTTTTTTATTAGTAGAGGACTTAAAAGATCATAAAGTTCATAACCTTTCCCGCAATTTCTTATTAACCATAAACGTACCTTCACTTGATGAGCATGTGCCAGATCGCCTGCCAAATTTTATGTCTATTAAAAATTTCAAGTAACTATTCAATAATCAATTATGATTAATTGATAAGAAGATACTAATTTTGGGCCTCAAACGTTTAAGAGGAGAGATGGCAAAAAAGGTGGAGGACCAAATTGACAATTGCTTATATTTTATATCATATCTACCCTACTATATTATACTTTTGATTTGCAGACGTTCCAACCACCGCTATCTCAAGGGTCACACTCCTCTCCTTATTGATATTGCTTTGTGCGTTTTTATTTTCTTATTTTTCTTGCTTATAGCATTGAGATCATCACAACCATACATTCCAATTTCACCATAAGTGCTACATCCACCCACAGTAGTTCATATAAGTTAATTTTTCAGCTAACATGAGTCATCTTCTTTTGTATATATTTCAACTGAGTAAAATGGTAATTAAACAGGCTTAAAAAGTTGGAGATATCTAAGAAACAATAACGGGTACTGTAGACTGGGGTCTCGCATTGAAACTTGTCCAAGCATGGTTGCATATAACTTTAAAAATGTAGCAATGTGAACCAAAAGTTGCCTTTTACTTCAAATGTTAAATCAATGTTTAATGCTCTTGTCACTTGTAGCTATCAATCCTTAAAGTGTCTTTAACTATTTAGCTGCTAACTTCTCTTCAATGGACCGTCTATTCAAGCATAATGCAAGGGCATCACTGCTTATGTAAAGATCGGACATAAATGAACCTCAGACCTTGTTCTAAAATCTCAGCTTCTGTAACTGTCAAAAACAATTACGGGTTAAACCGCAGGAGGAAAATTCGCTCTTTCTGGAGCGTCTTTTAAACTGAACTTCATTTACCTTTAACTCGTTAATTATTTATGATTTGCTTGAGCTAACCAAACCATTAAATAAAAAATATAACCAGAAGCATATTTTTGACATGGCCTAAATTTTGCATTCCTTGTTCTACGGGCTCTGAAATCTGAATAATTATTAATGAATGACTATTGAGTAATGAAGAAAGGGATTAAATATCACACTTTTTGAGACCCTTTGACTATATTAACCATGTAACTTTATTGAAAGCGGAGTATCCTATGTGCATTTATAAGTAGTAATCTTTCAAGATGGTAATATTATTTAACCTGGGGCCTGCTGTTCCTAACTATTTCACATGCGTATAATAATATATTGTATAAAGTTTGATTGAGGCAATAAAAAACCACCAGCTGACGCTAGGAATCATTTATCATCTGATCATATTTGAATACAATCTTAAAAAAGTTGAATATTCTTATTGAATGTCGGGTAATTGAACAAGTTGGAATTCATTTGATTAAAGCCAAAATTGACTGATCAACTAAACAAGAAAATATTTGTCTTTAAGAAAAGACGTCGCTTGCTTGCTCTTCCCTTGTGTGTGTGCATGTGTGTGTTTTTATCATTATTATGTATGGACTGAACGCTTGTACAATGGGAAATGAAGGGGCAAGCTAGCTAGTACCAGCTAAAACTTGATAGGAAATATTAGGCTGAAAGCAAACTTGAAGAAAGAAACAAATCATACGTGATTAGTATAAAGTAGCACTTTTCTTGACTTGTACGTAGTTCAGATAGAGAGTTAAAGTTGATTTCACATTATGGTTTTGAAACAGAAGAAAATAGTTAGTTGTTTTTATTTCCTGGGCGGCTGCCAAGTGCCAACCCTTAATGTTTATCACTTTGTTTCAAAGGTTCCTTTTCTTCAACAATAGATTGTCTGAAAGTGTTTAGGGAAGTGATTAATGTCTATAAATATGCTTTTAATACTATTTCTTCGGTCTTTCGTTTTGTGAAATTATTTCTCTAACTTTTTGGTTTTTGTCTAAAAGAATAACACGTGATCCAAACAGAATTAATGCATTTTAGTCTAACTTACTAAGTGAATGCTAACATACACACTGATTCGTTTCAATTCCCTGTTCTTTTAAGCACAATGATAGAAACTTGTAGTTAAAATTATGTACAACTGAGTAGTCATTCTCTATAACTGACTTGCAAATCATACTGAAAAATGGAATAGCTTCAAGGAGGTCTATCCCCAAACTGTGAACTGATTCTTTACAAAAGAAAGAAAAAGGCAAAAGCACAATGAAACAGATCAAAGGAGCCAAGGATACCTCCAACCCCACCCTTCTTCTGCAAGTGGATGGTATTTCAGGTTTAGAATATCCTAGAACAACCCCTTTTGCACTTTATGGGCACTGACAATTAGGTTGATTCCTGTCCCTCTGCTCCTGTTCTCATATGTATCCCTACAAGAGATCTTCTTTGAACCTCTCTAAATTCTTCTAAATTCCCAATTTCTCACTTGTTTCCACTAACCCCCAAGTTGGTTGATGTGCGTAGAGTTCACGCTCTCTGAAAATGGGTCGATAACTATGAGCCTAGAGCTACTTGGGCTAGTACAAGAGACAAAAACCTAAAAGTTACGAATAAAGGGTCGTGAGAAGAGAACACTTGATCAGCAAGGAATTCTCGCAGCAGAAAACTCCAAGCTCTGAAAAGTGTGGAAAAGGCCGGGGCATTAAGCTAAAAGTAGATTTTGGGTCTCAAAAGTTTACGGTTGCTTAGCATTTAAATTAGGCTAAGAGATGTCGGGGTGACCGAAGTGCGGAAGATAGTGGTGTAATAATTGAGGATCTGGATGTTTCCCAACACATGATTAAAAACAAGTTGGAGAGTACCTTGGATTGCTTCAAAATCACGATCGTCATGACTGAGTATGAAGCAACTTCTACATGAATCTACCTAATTATCTTCTCCCTTCTATTCTTTTTAGGATCCTTTTTTTTGTTTTTTTCATTTCTAAAATTCAATAAAAAAACTCCTTTTAAATTAAGTTTTTAGTTTTTAGTTTTTAGGTTTTGGTTTTGGTTTTCGATTTTTTATTTTTTCTGATTTTTCGTAACTTATAGAAATTATAAAAATTAGGATTAACAAATTAGGTTGAGGTTGTTAATGGGAGAGGTTCGGGTCGATTGAGATTTTAGTCGGACTCAATTCTAAAGATCAAATCAATTAGTTTGAACCGGTTCAACAAAGCTATATCAATTTGTTTTTGGTTCGGGCGTCATTGCCCTTAATAAAAATTGGTTTGGTTATCCTTTTCTCAAAACATAATTGGTTTGGTTCTTTATTTTTATAATCTAATTTATTATTAATTAATCATATGCTATTTAATTGCTTAAAATTAATTATTAGTAAGAATTAATTATTCAATAAAGTTAAAAATTTTAAATTAAAAATTATTTTAAGAATAAGATATTTTTAGAGTTTAATAAATATATTTAAAATTTTAGAAATGTATTTAAAATATTAAATATAAAATAATTATTTATAGAAAAAAATTCAAATAATATTATTAAGTTAAATATTTTAAATATATTTTTAAAATTTAAATATATTTATTAAATTATTAATTTAAAATAATTATTTATCAAATAAAACATTTAAATAACAACATTAATTAATTATATATATATATTAATTTATAAATATTTTACTTATGCAATTACTGATTTTAATAAAATATAATAATTTATTAATATTAAATAAAATTATTTACTTAATTAATTCCTAAAACTATTTTTTTGTAAATTATATTTAATAAATAATAATAATAAAATGTAAACATGTTTTAATGTCTGTTTTTAAAAATAAAACTCAAAAACTAAAAACTGAAATTTGAAAATTGAAAATTAAAAACCAAAAGATAAAAGTCCATTCTCGTGATTTCAGTTTTTGCAAGAATGAAAATTGTCAATGTTAATTGAGAATAAATGAAAATAGAAAATTGAACAATATCTATAAATAATCATCAATATGCATGCACTGATTCTCCTGATTCAACTGGTTCCCGATTGATTGCATTGTTGCTTCGCATATCCAAACCCATTTTGGAAGTTTGCCAGCAGTTGGATCCAAATATATACAGCTCCAAGCGCTTTGTTTTTCTCTACCAAACAATGACTTTACTGATGTCCAATCTGAGAAGCCATCAAATGATCCCACTTCTTATCCTAACGTCATGGGAATCTTATCAACGGCAGGAACAGGTCCTAAGTCCGTAGCGCTGGCAGCATTCCACATTTACCTAACTATATTAATCCCAACCATTCGAGTTAACCCACAATCAGTGACCTTACTTTTCTTTAAAAAACAAAAAGACTATAATTGAGTCTTTCCCACTTAAGATTGTTCCTCGAGAATTGATTGATGTAGTGGCACTTTGAAAATATAAAATCCCGTTATTAAATCATTCAAATAACTTTGTCCAGTGACCTTGTATTAGACAATTAATACAAGTCAAAGTAGGAATCCACTGGATCGGTTCAATTTTTATATTTGCGATAAAGGGCCATACTGTTACATGCTAACACATAATTAAAGTACGTAATCAGTTCTTTTGAACATGAGAGGTGTTAAATACAATGTCGTAAAATTTGTAATATGTATCACATTGATAAGGAAAGAGTATCAAATTATCTTCTATGGTGTCAAGTTATTATATGGCGTGTATTATGAAATTTTGAATAATATCAAAAAATTACAGTGATGAATCCTAAAATATTAAATTAAATTATAAATTAAGAAAAATTGAAGTGATAAATTTAAATTGTATTTTAAATATAAAATATTTTAAAAACATTTATTATATTAATTTTAATAAATAGTTATTGAGTAAAATTTTAAATTTTGACTATAATAAAAAATTAAACTTTAATTATATAAAAATTTAAAAGTAATTTATAATTTGAAAAATGACCTAAACAATTCTACTAGTTTAGTATTTACAATTTTGGTTAAGTGTGCGAAGGCCGGCGGTAAAACATATCACTTCCATGCCCTATGGCGGGAAGACAGAGACGTTAAAACATGAAGACAAAGAGCATGATTGCATGAAGTCACTCCTTTTCAACTTCATAATGTACAAAGAATGTATTTCAATGATTTGAGATAAAAGAACATGGTTTTATATCTTTCTGTTCATTGCCTGTCTTACCCTAAAAAAACTCGTTCAGCATGCGCTTAAAATCTTCTGGAATGTAGCTGATGCAAGTCTGGGTTTTTTTTTTCCATTCCCAATCATTGATCTGCACTAAAAATGCAAGCGAATAGCATCAGCGGCGTTTATCTTACAGATAAGAAAATTAGAAGAAGAAGGTGCTTTTGTCTTTTTGAGATGAGAAGGATCTGTACGCAGGTAATGCGACTCTATGGACAGCGAGCCTCAAAAGCGTCTCGCGTGTCACTGTCAGGAACTGTCCATTGAGGTTGTCTTTGATGAAGCTCCTCCAATTGCATATTGAAGGTCTTAAAGTTGTCCATAACCATTGCTCTAGAAATTCCTCTAATAACTGAATCACCTGTGCTTGATCCAACAGATAGACACGGCGAAATCAGCACATCCAACGAAAATATTACTTGATTGTTTCACTAAATAAACAAACGACAAGTTTGGCAACAACCAGATATTGTCTGTTGTATCCACTAGAGCACATAAATGGTTAAGCAGGGGAAAGGGAAATTGTGTTCTGAAGGTTTAGAAGAGCGCTGACGAGATCTAAAAGTATGGCTACTTTCTTATCACCAGCCATTAAACAGTCAAATTCACGGCAGGTGAATTGCTCGTTGATTATTATGAAACATTCTAATGTATTAGCAAACCAAAAATTTTACACAAGCCATCTCCCCTTCCGAGCATCTAAAGACAATGAGTATATTAGTAAGTTCATACAACCGAAATAACCTAATACTTTTTTGCTAAATCCCAATTCAATGCATTGGCATTGGTTATAAATTTCAGAACAATTGAGTGAAGAGTCCGCGCTGAAAGCCCAGGAAATCCTCTAGAACTGTTAGCATGCTGTTGCACTATCCCAACAGGTCCTTTGCTTCTACATCTTAGGATTTGCACAATGCCACGTATTAAGGATATGTAATTTATAACATGTTTTATGTAAACCAAGCCTTCGTACAGATCTCACAATGTAGTGAATGTTGCTCATAAGAAATAATTGGATCAGCACAGGGTCGTTGTATTGCTTGGATTTGGATTTCCCATCTAGTTTAACCTGAAGGGCTTGCATAATCCACGTAGTTAGAGTTGCTACCTGAGCCTCTGGATCATTTCATTTGCTTCAAATCTTCGAAGAGCTGTTTAAGTGTTGTTTGGTAACTGCAAATATGTACACTGAGAATAAAATCTTATAACACAGAAGCGAAGAAACTGACAACACACGACGGAACTGAGAGGCGAATAATGAAAACAATAAGCTTGAAGCATTATAGGATGATTGGGAGGAACAGCTACTAATCCGTCTGTCAGCAAAAGAAACAGAATTATCCATCGGGTAATTCCAACGGGAGAAGTAAAGCAATCATTTTTCAATCAGAAAATTATCATAAACTTAACTTGTAATCACATCTTCTCCTACAGCCAGCAAGTACAGAACGGAAGAAAGAATATTGAAGATAATCCAGAAAGTAGTTAGTTGAGGAAATACTGTTGAAATATGAAGTCTCGTCGGCATTTTTTTTCTTCTTTCTCACTTTCTCTCTTGTGATAGTTAAGTTCGTTATTGTAGAAAAATCATAGAAAAATCAGGACTAACCTTTTGCGGAAGTACTCGATCGATTTGTTATTTGTTAGTTTATGTTTCATAGTTGGCTACTAGAGTCACCTTTAATTCACACTCCAAACTCTTAACCTTGATGGTTTGATTCATGTGAGGAAGAATGAAGGACGTTTTTCTTTATAATTGCAAGTGATGCTATATTATTTTCACCCCCTTAATCCTCCTTTTATATTAGGACAAGTAACTACTGTTACGGGAGTTATACAATTAGTGGCCATTATATCTCTTAAACTGCCAACAACTCCCACTTGGTCACATAAGTCACGAGTTATGTCTTCCTTCTAAAATTTCACGTGTTATACTGAGAATGGGGCGTGTGACCATTAAAGAACTAACAGTGTTATATTAAGTCACCATCTAACTAACATAACACTTTCACATATTTATGATACCCTATATCATCCAAAAATATCGCCGAACACATATACTGTCCCTTTATGCTCATAGATATATCATATGATTATATACCAAGTATAATCACCCGAGCTGATATGGTGATGAAGGAAAAGATTCTTCCTTAGACATTCATAATAATCCATCTTAGCTTAATTGCTTTCCTAAGGTGCTCCACTGGACTGTATACATCTTAGCCCTTGAAAAAACATATGAAAGTGGCAACACCAAGCCTTGATTTCATATCATAGTTCTAAGTCGAAGGGTTTCATCCAATTAGACATTAAAGTTTATGGAATCACATAGTTACAGAGAAAGGGATTTAACTGTCACTCTATAAAAAGGTTGTTATATAGCACATACAGTTTGAAATGTGCGTCATAACATAGTTCCCACTAAGATAGGAATGTCACTCTTCTATGCCATGCAAATCATGAATCTAGCTTTACTTAAAAAACTAATCCGAGCCACTAGATTAACATACCTAATGCTAATCTTGACACTCAAGATTTGGCTTTAAGGCTTCAATGTGAAATCTAAATCTTTCACATCTGACTCATTAGAGTCTTATTGTAGACTTACTAAGGTGACTATTCAACTAAAAAAAATTATCATGCATACTACACAAGTATGATGATAACACTATATTACATGCAATTAACATTAATATTGTGAAGTATCATCCTACGCGCTACTCAAGCATTAGGGCGATTACCTATATGACAAGGTCAATCAAAAGCCTGGTAACATTACAATAAATATTTGCGTACCAATAAATATTTAAGAAAAACTTTTATTAAACAAATGCTAGTTACAATTAAAACACGTCCATTATACAACAAGATATAACTCAATGAAAAACTAAACCCTATGCAAACCTAAACTCATTATATAATCCTTGAATGAATCTCGAGGAATAGGTTTAGTTAAGAGATCAACTATCATCTTGTTAGTAGGTATATACTTTATGACAACTTTTTTATTTTTTATGGCGTCTCTTATAAAATGATAACATCTTTTGATATATTTGGATTTTCTATGAAACTTCGGATCTTTAGCAAATTGTATGGCAGCAATGTTGTCACATAACATTTCAACATGATCATTAACTCTAGCAGTAAGATTAAGATCCTAAAGAAAACTTCTAAACCATATTGCCTCCTGAGCGGCAAGACAATAAGCAACGTATTCTGCTTCCATTGTTGAGAATGCTACGCAGTCTTACTTCTTGTTGCACCAAGATATGACTCTGCCTCCTAAGGTGAAGACATATCCTGAGGTTGACCTAGACTCATTCGGGTCACCACCTTAATTAGCATCCAAATATCCCTTTAACCTTAAATCCTCGCCTTGATAGCAAAGGACCAGCTCTAAAGTATCATAAAGGTACCGAAACATCCTTTTGACTGCTTGTCAAAGAGCACGTCTTGGGTTGCTTTGGTAACGACTTACCAAGCTAATCGTAAAGCAAATGTCTGGCCTTGTACATAACATAACATACATTAAACTTCCTACGGCACTAGTATAGGGATCATTACTCATTTTTTCTTTTTCCTTATCTGTTTTAGGGCATTGATCAAGACTCAAGGTAAGACCCTTTTCAACTAGAGTATCAATGGGTTTGGAATAATGTATTTGAAAACGTTCCAATATTTTATTAATATACACTTCCTGAATTAATCCAAGAAGCTTCTTGGGATGATTTCTAGTTATTTCCATACCTAGGACATACCTAGTTTCACCCATGTCCTTCATATCAAAAATAGAAGACAACCACTCTTTAGTGGTTTTGAGTATCTCCATATTATTGTCAACTAGTAATATGTCATCAACATACAAAGTGAGAAACATAATTCCACTTGTTGTTCTCTTGACATACACACAATGCTCTTCTAAAACCATGACTAAGCCAAAAGAAGTAATGGCTTCATGGAATCTAAAATACCACGATCTGGAAGAATATTTGAGACCATATATGGATCTTTTAAGACGACAAACTTTGTCTTCTTAACTTTTTGATATGAAACCAATAGGTTGATTCATATAAATCTCTTCCTCAAGGTTATCATTGAGGAAAGCAATCTTTACATCCATTTAAAATAACTCCAGGTCCAAATGGGCAACCAGAGGTAGAAGTAAGGGAATAGAGTTAAATCTCACCACAGGAGAAAATGTCTCTTTATAGTCTATACCCTCTATTTGGGTATAGCCTTTCACTACCAAACGGGACTTGAACTTGTCGATTGTTCCATCTGCTCAACATTTTATCTTAAAAACTTGTTTTCAATTGACTTTTGTCCAGGGGGGGGGGGATCAACTAGTTCCTAAACCTTATTTCTTGCCATTGAGTCCATTTCATCGCTCATGACATCCATCCACTCTGTGTGGTTAGGTGAATCAACAACCTCTTGAAAAGAAGTTGGTTCTTCTATTTCCAAAAGAGCACAAAGGAATATTTCCTCTTTGATTTGAAAATATCATCCAGGAATTCTTCCACGCTCACTTCTTCGGAGTCTCAGGCTTACATTTGTTTGCCTTGATTCAGAATCTCTCCCTTATCTCTTGGAGATGTGGGGTCCTGATCAAGTTGAGAACCACTCCTACTAGCCCCTTGAGATGTGGGATTTTGAACATGTAGATTATCCATAGGTTTTTGCTTTAGAGATTGAAGACAAACCTCATTCTCGATTTGGTTTTCTTCAGCAGGAAAAGTCTCAATGACTTGGTGAGTAATTAAATTCTCCCCCTCACTAAGATTTTCTTGTTGTAACTCATACAATTCTAAGTCCTTTTTGATTTCACCTATGCTTGGGAACTCATCCTTAAGAAACTCCACCTTGCGGGAAGCAACTTCCAACGTGCCACCATTTGAGTGCTTACCAAACATAACATGTAACAACCCACTCTCACAGGACATGTACCCGACATCTTGAGTGATATTTGAGTGTGAAGCCTGCAAGAATGGCATGCTAAAACTGTTAGGCCCTAAATTATTTTTATTTTAGTAAAGTATGATTTGAATAAATTTTGTGGTATTGTTAGATAAATCATTTTAATTGGAGTTAGTTATTATGTCAAGTTTAGGAGGAATTAATCCATGGATTGAGGGAAATAAAGTGTTGAAGTTGTAAGATGCATAAGGGTATTTTTGGAAGATGACCTAAGGTTAGAAGCACTAAGGCATTAAGGGAAAGGGTAAGATGGACTTTTCTCACCCATTAAGGGTAGAATAGGAAGAGGAAAAGATTGTCTTGTAAATAAGAAGGCTAAAAACGTGAATGAGAAAAGGAGTGAAAATCAAAAAGTAAAGGAGAGAGAAAGAAGAAGAGGGTTTTCGGTGGAGACTAAAGAAGATAGCTTTGAACTAGGTCATGAATTTTCTTAGTCTTAAAGAGAGAATTTGAGGTTACCAAGAAGGGAAAAAGAAAGAGGAAGGAAAGAGCTTCCTTTAGAGCCAAGAATCTCACTAGTTGGTGAATATTCAAGGTAAGTCGATTTTAAATCTTATGGAGTTTTGAAGGGTTTTTGGTTCAAAGAGCTTGGGAAATGTATGGGTTTGAGTATCCTAGAGTCAATTTCATGTTTTTGGTTCTATAGGTTCTCAAATTGAATTTCCTATTGAATGAGAACTTGGTTTGTTATAGGAAACCAAGCAAGCTTGATCCAAGGAGAGGAAGAAAGACAACATTGAACTTGGATTGTCAAGCGTCTCAGGTGGGTAAAATATTTATGGCTTTTGTGTAATTGGGTAATTCCTTGCCTATGAGTGTGTATGTATTTTGCATGAATTTATTATGTTTGAAATTGCAATAATTGTACATATTTGAAATTGCATGATGCATTGTGATTATGTTATACCTTGAAAAAGGTTATAACAATTGGTATTGAATGAAAAGAAGAAAAAGCATGAAATATAAGAAAAATGATAAAATGAAAGAAGCACGAGAGTGAGAATTGTGATTGACTAAATTGATTGTGTTTAGGCGAGAGTGGAACTGTTTCGTTAGTCACGTGCACGTCGACGTAAAGCCTTCTCCCGGTTGCCCCGATTGCCCGCTTGTGGCCCACGAGATCAGAAATGGACTCATTTTGTTCACAGAGTAAACTTCGATTTTTCTATTTCATTTCATGGAACCCTCGAGCCAATTGTGTGTACATTTTCATTTAACATGTTAAATGGTGCTTTGCTATGAAATTAGATTCAATATGATCTGTGTGATGATGCACAGATTGAATTATGAATGCATATATATATATGTTTGATTGTGTGGCTCATTGCCAATGGCTATATATATTTTAGCCACTGAGCTGTGTAGCTCAACCCTCTAATTTTCCCTCAGGTGAAATTCAAGAAGATTAGTGATCCTTGCAAGGCATTCGGACTCCAAGATAGACATAAGACTTTTGTACTAAGTTAGTGATTTCGGATAGCATATTCAACATATCAACATTAAACATCTTTTGTATCTTGTTTTAAGTTTTGATGTGTATATTGAAATGTAACAAACCCTCACTACGTTAAAAATGAGACAGTGAAATTGAATTCTTTTCTAAGTATTTTTTTGTTTTATCTAAGGAATTGGGGAAAATGAATGATATACGTGCCTGATCTTATTTGTTAAATTGCTAAAGGTGGTTAGTCTCAGAGTAGCATATTAGAATTGGCGAGATCGTGTTCTGAATTCAAAGAAAAATATAGAGAAAGAGTATCGTCTCTGATGACGTCACCCATAGACGTAAAGGCAAAACACAAACGAAAGGAATCGTCTGTGATGACGTCATATACAGACGCAAATGAAAGACAGATGCTATAAACATAGACGCAAGGAACATATACAACACGTCAGAACATAGACGCAAGAAAGATAGATGCAAGGAACCATTTGTGTTATGCGCAAGGAAAGATAGACGATAAAAAGACAGACGATAGGGGGATGTCAAACACAGACGATAAAAGTTAATCCCAGACGATAGACGAAAGATAGACAATAGACAAAAGACAGAAAATAGAGGTTAAACACAGACGATAAGTAGGACAGAGAAGAAGAAGTTAGGAAGTTATGCAACTGACCCGAAGCATGTATATATGCAAATTATGGACTCACCAATGCTATTTAGTGACATAATTGGGCTCGAATGAAGATGGGCCAAACGGGGCAATTTGAAAGGCCCGTAGTTGTGAAAAAGGTCGGGTATCTACAATGTGATCGTTGGGCTCTCGAAACGGTGTCCGACATCTTTTGGTATCAGAGCCTAGGTTTTTCCTAGGCATAGAATGCATAGTAGGACGAATTGTTTTATTATGTAAATAATTGTTTGCATTGCTAAATTGATATGATTGCTTTAAATGACATGCATACATGTAAGAAATAGGATTGAAATAAAATATAAGCTAATAATTAGTGTCTTTATTGAAGGAGTAGAATGCCACCTCATAGAAGGACATAAGGAGTTCTGCAAGGATCCATTGCACCTGACTCTCCACCAAGAGAGGAGAGTACCGATGAGTCTGTAGCCTCAGGAAATGCTGAGGCTTTTGTAGGGCACAGTAATGAGCCCTCTCAGTCCCCAACCTGGGAGTCGCCTGTTCTACAGGAACCAGTGCCTCCATTAGATCCGAAAATGTTCCAGGCCTTCACCCAGGCGTTTGTCCAAGCTATGGGACAGATGCAATAATCTTCAGCTTCGGCCTCAGTTAAGAAGGGGAAACAGTTTGATAAAGTGAGCAAGTATGGAGCAGTGGACTTCTATGGGACCACTGATCCTGAGGAAGCTGAGAATTGGTTGAGAAAGACCGATAGGATACTGGATCAGATGGAGTGCGAGGATGACGAGAAGGTTGTGTATGCTGCCAGTTTGCTTCAGGGGACACTTTGCACTGGTGGAAAAGTATGTCAGGGAGCCAGATGAGACCTCCAGTGTTGGGATGGAAGGACTTCTTGGCTGCTTTTAAGAAGAAGTATTTGTCTGAGGTGTACGTTCAGCAGAAGCAGAGGGAGTTTCTGAGTCTTACCAAGAGGGAGATGACGGTGAGTGAATGAGCGTCGATTTACACAACTATCCCGGTATGCAGCTGAGATGATAATGACTGAGGCAGCTAAATGTCGACGGTTTGAATCAAGATTGCACCTAGCCATTAGAGAAAAAGTAGTAGTGCAGAATTTGTGTGATTTTCAACAGCTGGTTGAAGTGGCACTCAGGGTTGAAAACATATAGAATATAAAGAGTGCTGTGAACAAGAAGAGAAAGGGGAGAGAACAGTTCAAGAGGGGAGGCAATACTCCTATGCCAGAGAGGAGTGCCAGGAGCTTTCCTATGCAGTCTGAGAAGAGGAGCAGTGGTACAAGTAGGTCCAGACGGATGAGGACTGTCTTTTATCAAGCCTCAACAACTGAAGGTAGTAGAAGGGGAGAAGGGGACAAGTCATCCGTCCCTAAGTGTGATCATTGTGGCAAGTTCCATAGAGGAGAGTGTTACAGATTGACTAGAGCTTGTTTCAAATTTGGAGAGAAGGGGTACATGACTAGAGAGTGTCCTCAGCAAGCAAGACAGGAGAGAAGACAGATGCAAGTTTTCAAGAGATCTAAAACTGTGGGACACAAGCCTACAACTGAAGTGGGCAGTTCTGATGTAGCAAGAAGGGTGAATCTTCCAGGGAAACCCAAGGGGCAAACACCAGCTAAGGTATTTACAATGACATGGGAGGATGCAGAGATAGCTCCGGAAGTTGTGACTGGTATAATTAAATTATTTGAGGATGATATTGTTGTTTTAATTGATCCGGTTTATACCCATTCATTTGTGTCATCAAGTAGAACTGTGTGTGGTAAAAATCTGAGCCCGTTGGATACTCCTCTAATAGTGAGTACTCCAATCAGCCAATATATTGTGATTAGCCAAGTTTACAAAGATTATGAGATAATTATTGGGGGAGAACAATTAATGGTGGATCTAATGCCATTGAGGATGGGAGGATTAGATGTGATTTTGGGTATGGACATCTTGGAGAAATATAATGCCAACTTGGATTGTAGACGAAAGATTATGGAGTTTGAATTGGACAATGGTAGAAAGGTGGTGTTTATGGGAGACAAAAAAACAAGCCCGCCTAGAATTGTTTCGGCTTTAACAACAAAGAAGATGATGAGGAAATGATGTGAAGCATATTTGGCCTATGTGGTAGACACGAGGGCAGATAAAAAGAAGTTAGAAGATATACCTATAGTCAGGAAATTCCCAGATGTCTTTCCCAAAGAATTACTAGGACTGCCACCACCTAGAGAAATTGAATTTCCCATTGAGCTCCTTCCAGGCACAATGCTAATATCGATTCCACCTTATAGAACGGCTTCGGCAGAATTGAAGGAGCTTAAGGAGCAATTGGAAGAATTGTTGGAGGAACGTTACATTAGGCTGAGCTCTTCACCTTGGGGGGATCCGGTCTCTTTGTGAAGAAGAAAGATGGATTATTGAGGATGTGTGTGGATTATAGGAAACTCAATCATGTCACGATAAAGAATAAATACCTGCTCCCTCGTATAAATGATTTGTTTGACCAGTTGTAAGGGATGAAAGTCTTTTTTAAGATAGACTTGAGATCAGGTTATCACCAGTTGAGGATAAAGGAGACTGATGTGCCAAAAACTGCTTTTAGAACACGATATGGGCATTTCAAGTTTTTAGTTATGCTCTTCAGATTGACGAATGCCCCTGCAGCCTTTATGGACTTAATGAATAAAGTCTTTAAGCCATTCTTAGACCAATTTATCATTGCCTTTATTGATGACATATTGGTTTATTCCAAGAGTGATGAGGAGCATGAAGAGCATTTGAAGATTGCATTGGAGACCTTGAGGAAGAATGAGTTGTATGCCAAATTTGACAAATGTGAATTTTGGCTAAGGGAAGTAGCGTTCCTTGGATATGTGATTTCAGAGCACGGAATACACGTGGATCTAAGAAAATAGAAGTAGTTGTGAAATGGGAAACACCTAAGAATGTAGCCGAAGTAAGAAGTTTCTTGGGTTTAGCAGGATATTACAGAAGGTTTATGGAGGGCTTTTCCATGATAGCTGCTCCACTTTCCAAATTGAAAAGGAAGAATCAGAAGTTTGTGTGGACAGATGAATGTCAGAAGGGTTTTGAGGAGCTTAAGTATAGATTGACAAGTTGACTTTGCCTTTAAGTAACAATGGATATACAGTATACATTGATACCTCGAGGAAGGGATTGGGCTGTGTGCTGATGCAAGGAGATAAGGTGATCGCTTATGCTTCTAGGCAATTAAAGCCTTATGAGATCAACTATCCTACTTATGACTTGGAGTTGGCTGCCATAATTTTTGCATCGAAAATATGGAGACATTACCTTTATGGAGTCACTACTAGGGTATTTACAGACCATAAGAGCCTTAAGTATTTGATGAGTCAAAAGGAGTTGAACTTGAGACAAAGAAGATGGTTAGAATTATTAAAGGACTATGACTTGATGATAGACTACCACCCGGGGAAAGCTAATGTAGTACCAGATGCCCTGAGTAGGAAGTCCACTATGGCACATGTGTAGACAGTGTATCTTCCTTTGTTGGAGGAATTAGCCGGACTTAGGGTGACATTGAGGCAAGTTGAACCTAATTGTGTATTGGCTAACTTTAGAGTGAGGCCAGTATGCAACGAGAAGATTAAGGAATTGCAGGCACAGGATGGATACTTGAGCAAGCTCAGAGAAGAGATTAAAAGTGGCAAACCTTCTGAAATAAGAGTAACGGAAGATGGATTGATGGTGATAGGGAATAGACTATCAAAGACAGACGATAAAACACAGACGATAAGGGGGTCAAACCTTGACGATAAACAGTCAAAGACAGACAATAAAACACAGATGATAGGAGGTCAAACCCAGACGATAAAAAGTCAAAGATAGACGATAAAAGACAGACGATAGGAAAGGCAGATGAAAGAAAAACATAGATGAAAGGAATCATCTGTGATAACGTCATACATAGATGCAAATGAGAGGCAGACGTGAAAGAAAGACAGACGATAGAAAGGCAAACGATAGAAACACAGGCGACAGAACACAGACGATAACAAAGTCAAACATAGATGATAAGATAGTTAAACCCAAATGATGAGCCAGTTACAGACGATGGGCCAAACACAAAAGGAGAAGTTAAGAAGTTATGCTAATTGACCCAAAGCATGTACATATGCAAATTGTGAACCCACCAACGCTATCCTTTGACATATTTAGGCTTGAATGGAGATGAGCCCTAAAGGGGGGTTAGTTTTGAATGCAAGGGTTGTGTAAAATGTTTGGATATCCGAATGCGATAGTCGGGCTCTGGAAACGGGATCTGACAATTTAAGTTAGGGACTATTAATTAGGGTTAAAGATTAACTTGAGAAGAGTAATCCACCCTAGACTGTCTAGACCCAGTAATTTGCTAATTGCATAATTGATCAGATTTTCATTAATTTCGGATTAAATCCTCCTTTCTCTCAATTAGTAACTTCTAGGTTGATTTTGGATTAGGTTATGTGATTTGCCATTCTGTTTATATTTCTGCATTTTAATTCTTGTAATTGATTGTTTGATTAACTTATTTCCTATATTAGTTGTTTATTTAGGTCTATTGCAAATTTAATCAAGCCTTAGATTTTAGGATTAGATTACCCTTCTCGTGGGAACTATACTTTAAGTACTACGCAAACAACCTATGTGCTTTTGGTATTATCGAGGTTATAAAATTTAAAACTTAGCACACGTAACTGTCAATCACCCTCTTCGTTAGATCGATATCTTAGGTACTATGCAAATGACCCATGCGCTTGTGGAATATCGAGGTTGAAATATTAAAAAAATTTCATATCGAAAACCTGCAATCAGAGATTCATCTAGTTTGATAGGTAAGAAATCTTTTATAATCCCCATTTCTTTTAAATCAAACCTTGCATTAAGATGATCTTTTGACTTCCCCAAAATCTCCAACAATGTTCCTAGAATACTATCACATACAATTTTCTTAATGTGCATCACATCAAGATTATGGCAGCACCCATTATGCTTCCAGTAAGGTAATTCAAAAAATATAGACCTCTTCCTCCAAGGATTATCACTTAGTGTTTTTTGTTTATTTGTCTTCCCAAACACCTTATGATACCCATTAATAAGCTCAAATAGATCAACCCCAATAGAGGAATTAGTGGTTCTATCAACTCTATGTCACCATTGAATGATCTCCTATTGCCCCTCCAAGGATGATTTTTACCCAAAAATCTCCAATGATTGAGATAATAAGTCTTTCTACTATGCTTTAAATATTGAGAGAAACTTTCATAATGAAAAATAGGTCATGCTAACTTTCACTCTGTATTCCATCTAGACAAGATTGCATATCCTGGAAAGTCACCAATTGTACATAACAAGGTTGCATACATTATAGATGATTCATTAGTTGAAGCATCATATGTCTTTATCCCAAACTTCGACAAATCTGTCAGCTCTTTAATCAAAGACTGTAAGAAAACATCAATATCCTTTCTAAGAGAAGTAGGGCTAGGTATAATTGAAGACAATATCAAATTTTTTTTATTTCAGACATCTCCATGATGCTAAGTTATAGTATGGACCATGCACTATATGAAACACTCATTGTGCAAAAAGCATTAAATCTATTAATGCAAGAGCTAACATGACATTACGATGATCTCGTGCAAAATTAGGATACAATGAGTCATATTCTTTCCAAGCTTGGCCATCGACAGGATGTCTTAAATTACCATCTTTGGGATGCTCCTTATCATCCCATTTTATGAATTCAACTCATTCTAGACACATGTATAGACGCTGTAACCTCAATTCCAATGGAAAATATCTAGACACCTTGGTTGGAATTTGCCTCACCTGATCTTTGTTATCTTCACTATTACAACTTTGTTTCCACCTAGATACACCACACACTCTACAGCTGGTTGCTTTTTCATCATTTCCCCAATATAAAACACAATCATTGAGACATGCATGTATCTTTTCATAATAAAGTCTTAAATCCTTCATAAGTTTCTTTGTCACATTAAAAGATTCAAGAATCTTTGCACTGGGAAAGGCCTCTTTAAGTATCCCTATAAGATCGGTATAAGTTACAATACTAATTCCATAGGTACACTTAAAAAGATACAGTTGAATTGTGAAAGAAAGTTTAGAAAAACTTTGACAACCAGGATATAATTCTTGTTTTCCTTCCTCTACCATCTTAAAAAACTTCTTCACATTAGCATTTATACCATTAATAACTCCTTCACAACTATTGGGACATTCATCTATGTCTCTAAATGTGTCAAGTAGTAATCCATCTATACTGTCATGTATAGACGTTATATCAAATTCATTCTTATCATTCATATGCATATTTGTATTAGTTATTCCTTCCTCTTTCAATTCCCAACCATCATAACCTGGAGCAAATCCATCAACAATCAAATGATCATATATAGTATTTCTTGTATACTAGTAATAATTGCAGCACTTCTTGCATGGACAAGAAATTTCATTTCCGTTAGCCAACTTAGAAAAAGTCTTTTCAAGAAAACGATCAACTACACTCATATATTCATCATTATATCTGGAAAAGCCTTCCAATGTCTATCTCTCTTATCCATTGATAGGTAACTATTCATCAAAGTAATATATACAATATGGAATATGTTAACAACCAAGAAACATACATATACCATTTATTTAAAATATAAAAATAAAATTGTAGTTACAACCCTAAGGATTTTAGAGAATGCAATAACACATCTAAATAATCAGAGACGTGAAAATAAGTTATTTATGTTGATTTAATTTATTTCGTCAAAGCAACTATACATTTATTTCCTCTGATTCAAAGCCCTAAGGATTTCATCAAAGCAACCATACATTGCTAACAAGTCGTAACTCTTTATGCAACTTAAATTATTTATGCTAATTTAGTTTTCACCAAGATCTCAACTAAAATCCCCATATATACATTTACAACTTTTAAGCAAATAATGGTTTAGAACATATCTTAATTACTTTAAAAAATTAGGATTATAAGAGAAGATAGGATTTTTTTGTTTATTACTAGGATATCTATTTCTACAGTTCAGACGATGTTTATATAAATTAGAAGATGAGAACTTGACGAAGAGTTAACCAAGCAGGTTAAATATAATATATTTGTTTAAACGTGGCAAAGAGTAAAACAAGATACTCATTTTGTAAGTCTGCCAAAAAAATAATTTAGGTTTAAAAAACAAAAGCATCCACAAACTCATTCGGTGAAGATTATAAGAACATAACTAATAAGTAATAACACAATATAATCACAAACATTTGAAAAAGAATATTGATACAAATAATTAATACTTATCTTTTGTTTGAAAGTAATCATTATATCACAATCTAAAAATTCTCAATTCAAGAAAACACAAGATGTGATTTGTAAGAAATTTAAGTATAAAGATAAACTCATTATCATATGCATGAGATTTGTAAGAAATTTGTTTTTTCTTTTATAATCATCAATTTATTTAAATGATTATTATCTCATATTTATAGATAATATTAAGATTATTATGCCAAACCTCAAGTTCATATAGTGTGTATATTTTCATTATCACGTTCAATCATCATAAACATAATGCACCACTAAAAGGTGATTCTACTATTAAAAATCTCATTAGTTAGTCCAATGCTACCGCTTACCACACAATGTTTCTACTAACACTCTAGTCTTCTAATTTATATAAAGTTGTTCTCATTATCATATGCATTATTACCGTTTAAACTTGAAAAAGAGTCCTCCATATTCCTCTCAGGACATCTTGTTTCTTTTTCAGTGGTTTAAGTGTGAAAGAAAATCCTCTTGTCCGTTCTGTATGCTATTGTTGTGTAGTTCAACACGTGAAACAGTGGCTGACGCTTCTGATCTGTTATCGGCTTGGTTTTTTCAAGTTCGGAGAATATTAGGTGAATATAAAGATGATAGAAGCCTATGTTGGTTAAGATTTTAGTTAAGATTTAGATCTCTAAATTGGCTGTCTGCAGCAAAATTATCATACACACCACTCGCTGACAAGTATGAGCTGTAACGAATTTAGCGTTGCGATTGCATTAGCTCAGTCACTTCCCTACTCGTACATCTGACCTTTAAGATAATAAAAAAGCAGGTTGATCTTAATTATTCCCAACATATCTCAACCGTTGAATTCATTGCATCGAATGGTTGAGATCTTATGGAAATACGAGGATCTGGATAATGGAAGACAAGATCTGTCCTGACACCCGAGGGCAATCCAGTAAAAAGACATTGTTGAGTTAGGACAGAGGTTCGATCCGACACGAAACACCTGCCCTAAACCTTTCTGCCCGCTGTTTCATGTGCTTTCTTCTGTCTCTCTCTCTCAATAATTGTTAACCCGGGACAGAGATCCAATCCAACAAGCTTGCAAGTTTTGAAAACACCAAAACAAAAAATAAAAAAACAAAAAAAAACCCGACTTAGAAGCAATGGCTCTTGCCACTGTCCGACTGACTTGTCCGTTCTAAAACCCAAAGCATCTCTCTTTTTCATCCAACAACACACACAAGCAATGCCCCCTCCCCTCCCCCGTAACTAAACTAGAAAGGAAGTTTCCTCCATCGGGTTCAAGCATAAGCTAATTAAGCCCTTCCCCTTTCTTCTTCTTCTTCTTCTTCTTTGTTGTGTCTCTGCTTTCTTATTCGTACCATTAATAATGTCCATGGCCGAGTAAGCTTTGTTTATAGTTTTATTTTATTTCTTTCTTTCTGTTCATATATTTAGCTCATGTTTCTTTTTGGTTTTCGTTACAACAAATCTCAGATCTCCCAAGGAATCTTCATCTTCCTCCACAACCAGCGTTCATGTCACAGCTCTTGACGGTCTGGTGAACGTCAACTCACTTTTTACTATCGCCGTCTTTGTAGGCCTCTCTCTCACCACTCCAAACCAGCACAGCCTTGAGAATCGCTCCGCTTGCGACGCTGGTATAGACGTTGTAAAGAAGCTGCTTGTCTTCGAAGTTGTGTCCTTTAGCTTCTTCCTCTTCTCTTCTCTGGTGGCTCAGGGCCTCAAGCTCGCCATCAATTTGCTCAACAGTAAAGACGTGAACGAGGCGTTTCGAGCGCACATCAATCTCAAGGTGTTGAGGCTGGGGATGCTGGGTTCTGCTATTGGGTCGGTTATGGGTTGCATTTTCTTGGTGTTGTCAATGGTCAATGTAATTGAAATTCGCTTGGGGTTGTTGTCTTGTGGGAGTAAGAGTGCTGTTCATTCCGTTTCAGCTTTGGTCCTCTTGGTTTCCTCTGCCCTCATTGTTTATATTACCACTGTTATTTATGCTTTTATGCACTGATCATGCGAGTTCTAAAGAGAATTTCTTACAAATTACAAATGGACTATAACATTTCTAATCTTTGGTGGCTACATTGGGTTGAGATTTTTGGTTCTTTAGATTAATTCTACCTACTATTGCCGTCTGGCTAAGATTGCTTAATTTTCACTCTTGTTTTTACTTGACTAATGACAATCTCCCGACTCAGTACAAATTCACCTTGTTTGGATCAACGTGGTTTTTATTGGAGATTATGTTTGAGGGGCATGCTCATGATTAGCTACACAACTTGATTAGTCTTAGTTGGGTTATTTCTCACATTTGGTGAAACTTGGAAAAGCATGCTGGTGCTGTTGGTTCATTCCTTATTCCTTATTGGTTGAATTTAAGAACTACCGTCACTTCGTCAGGATATTACTAAGATAATATAACTGGTCAGAGTTTCCATCAAGACATAGGAATATCTGTTTTAGCTTTAATGTATGGCATTTAGTTTTCCTAATGAGTAGAACTTTGCTGCTACTTTAAGTGATTCTTGGGTTCATTTTTTGCCAGTCAATGTCAATGTTAGACCATTGTTTTCTAACACAGAGTTGTTATTTTAGGATGGGAGTCATGCTACATTGGGAAGCTGCCTTTGAATCGTGAATGAGAATTTGTATTAATATGTTATACCGACTAGATTACAGTTTCCTGTCTATTGTTGGTTGTGTTCGTATCTCTACTTTGCTCCTTTGTGTTTGGCTTCTCTCACTTAATATATGTCCATCATGTCATTGTTGGGTGTAAGATAGTTTATACTGGTATTTCAGGTTCTCTTCAAACTGCTGGAAACTACATTATCTGACAGAGGATAGTTTTTTGGCCTCCTATAGGTTCTTTCATGCCAATTTAGTACAAATTTTCATGTGTTACTACACTAGTTTGTCCTGCCTTGTTGCAGCATGCGTTTGAGCTCCAGGCTATTGCTGTATAAAGACATTGAATGCTCCTCTCGGTTGTTCACTAGCTTGAGAAAGTTGGGTTGCCTCTATAGTAGTGGATGGTTGCTTTTATCAGCTCAGTTGCTGCTTTACAAGATTATTTCAGGGTTGATGTTCTGACTTATGTCATATTGGTGTTTTAGTTTGTGTATGCTTGGAAAGATGATTTAAGAAGAGTATCTGCATATGTTTTCTCCTTTGTATGTGACCTAAGAATTAATCTGAGATCTTTAACTCACAATCGAAAATTGTGCTGCTTAGTTGTTTCGTCTTCATCCACATGGAAGATCCTTTGGTTTCTGGTTTGCAATTAGTGCATCTCTGTTGATCACTCCGTCTTGATTTTCATGCTTGACATCTGTGGTCGAGTCATGGGATTGTTCTTGCTTGTTCTGAAATTGCTGTTTTTCCTTGCAGATCTCTGCCTGAGGTTAGATTTGGTTTATTCAATTTTGGTTATTGAGTAATCAAATGGTTGGGTGTTTTGTGTTGTGATCATGGTTGGGTAATTTTACAAGGGCAAAGATAATGGTTACGGAATAGAATTTCTTATATGTTTTCTCTTCATTATGTGAAAACATCAGGTGATACTTTGAAAGGCTTTGTTGATTGTTTCTGCTTGACAGGTCACTTTAAGTCTGTTGATGTTGTTATGTGAAAACGATCAGGTGATACTTTGAAATACCTTGTTGATTGTTTCAGCTTGACAGATCATTTTAAGGTCTGTTGACGTTGGAATGGGAACACAATGGCTAGGAGACTCTTTAGTTTGACCTCTTAAAGTTTTGTTGCCTTCAGATGCTTGAAAATTAAAAGCACTGAGCTTTAGTTACTTGTTTTGTATTGAGCTGTCTTGTCTTTCTTAGTTGAAGGACTTCGTTTTTCGTTTACGTTAAAGCTTTTAGAGTTGTTTGTTTAAAGAATGCTGGCTCCTTGAAATCTTTCTCATTCACCAATATATGAGATTAGTTCAGAATTGGATTTATGGACATTGTAGTCATTTATATGTAATGTATTAGTTAACGACATTGTTATTGATATGTGTTAGGAAAGATCTATTAGACGTTAAGAAATATCTTTATTAAGAAAAGTATGCTCTCTATTGTGGGGTTTACTCGTTATTCCTAAGATCTTTTCCTTATGTAATTGGTTCTATATAAATGCTACAAGGGTCTTTAAGTTAGTATTAAACCCTCGGTTAACTATTCTCCGATTTTCTCATGGTATGAGAGCAAAGTTAATTTCCAAACCTCAAAATCTTCTTTATCGTAAAACCCTAACATCTTCTATATTGTGCAAAAATACTTTTCTCAAAGTTACCAAAACTAAAACCAAAACCAAAAACACATAAGCAACTAGGTGGTGTTGGTGACCACCATAGTACCGACAGTGTCATAGTTGGTGTTGGAAAAAATTCACAAGAACAAAGTCAAGCGCAGCGGAATAATTTAAAAATTTTTCCATAGAAATAACTTTAACAGAATTAAATCTGAAACATAAAACAAGAAATTTAACAAAATCACACCTGTTTCGATTTCTGTTGTGATTTTTCTTTTTTTGTTGAATCCGTCAATCCCACGAGCCGTTCAAGCGTCCGGCCTCTAACGGTATCCACAGATCTTCTTCGGAGAAATACTCAAATCAAAATTTGAGAGGAAAAGTCTTAGA
>JAOSBN010000004.1:31355554-31370224 GCA_027563595.1 Erythroxylum suave | reverse complement strand
TAGTATGGAAAATATAGAAGTGTGTTTTTGGACACTTTGCAGGTTTGGGTTAGTTAAAATGCAGCCGTTATGCTGCCAAAATTTGGATAAAATCTGTGATAAGATGAATTTCAGAAATGGCTTGTATAGATAAGAAATTTGTTCGAATGTGACGATGCAAATGAATTGTGGTTACGGAATTGATGAATTTCGAAATGGATTAACGAGTAGTGATGAAATAAAAAAAATTTTATACCGTTTCGGATTGGATTAGTCTTAAGGTTCCAACACGATCATGTTCTTATGTTTTCGTTTTCGGATGTCGGATCCACATTTGTTAAGAATGTGTTTTGCTTCCGCTATAATTTTCTTTGATTTCGATTCACATTTTGATTCACATTTTCCATTTTCGATATGTTTTCGCGTTATGCTTCGGTTGGGATCCGGTTTTTCGGATCGGGTCCCAATAAAACTCATTTATATAAAATTATTTTAAATATAATACAAAAGAGAATGATGAGAATCACCACTCTTTGCCACTTCTAAAGGACGATTCCTCGCCAAAACCAACATTACCAAGGTGCAGATCAGCTTTCGGTGAACCAATCATCTTTGGCTTTGTTTTCAATGCCCCTTCTCAATAGCGATGTTTTGGTTTTTAAACCAAAATCAGTTAGATCGGCGGCAAGGGAGGGAAGAGGAAGAAAGAATGCAGCAAAGCTGGTCTTCGTCCCCTTCAAGGCAGGTTTGATGGGCAATTTTGAAACTTCCTTTCGGTTTTTCTTTTCCCCACATTTATCTATCTAAGTTGATTTTTGTCATTGTTTTCGCTATTTGGGCAAACATAAAATTTGAAGGTTCTTTTTGGTTCATAAACCAAGTCGTAATTCTTTTAGGATTTTAGGTAGTAATTGATCATCGAGAGAACAAAAATAGGTAAAATTGTAAGCATATCATATATGCAGCGAGAGAAAAACTTCAGTAAAACAGATTAATACCATATACTAATCATGCTTATCAAAACGAGACTAGAAACACGCTATTCAGCTCTGATACTGTTATAGAAAAATCAGGACAAACCTTTTACTGAAGCGCTCGATCGATTTGCTGTTTGTTAGTCCACATTTCATGGTTGGCTATTAGAGTTACTGTTAATTCATGCCCTAAACTCTAAGCCTTGATGGTTTTATTCAACTGAGGAAAAATGAAAGAAGTTTTCTCTATGATTGCAACTAATGCTATATTATTTTCACCCTCTTAATCCTCTTATATTAGGATAAATAATAGTTATGGGAGTTATACAATTAGTGGCCGTTATATGTCTTAAACTGCCAACAGTTATTTTTTGTCTAGGTGTATATATTCTAGATCATTTTTGTAGTGAGGTGTGAATAATGAGTTGTATTTTTATTTTTACAAGCACACAATTTATGTGCTCTACTTTGTATATATTGGATCATTTTTTGTACTTGAAGGTTGTAATGAGAAAAACCTTTACGTTTCTTCTTCCATTCTATTTTCTTCTTCAGTGGCAGAAAGTTAAACCTGCCCATTGTCTCTTCTTACTCATAATCTGTTCATGGTATTAGAGCTGGCCTTTTGAATCTATGTTTTTACTTACCCCTGTTTTTAAACTTAACCACTCAGTTTTACTTTTATTATGGCTAAAAATGAAGTTGTTGATCCTGCAAATAGAACTACAAATTTGAATCAAAATTATGATGACCCCTTGTTTTTACAAGGATCTGATAACCCTGGAATGGCCCTTGTAACTGTGTTGCTCAATGATAATAATTTTCTGATATGGAACAGATCTATGAAGAGAGCTCTAGTAGCTAAGAATAAACTGGGTTTCATCAATGGTAGTTTAGTGGAACCAGCAGATGAAGCTACTCGTTCGAAATGGAGAAGGGTGGATGAGATGGTTAGCTCATCGAAAATCAGCTCCATGCAAAAGGATATAGCAAAAAATTTTGTCTACTCTAACTCTACTTAAAAACTTTGGCAAGAACTGGAGGAGTAGTTTGGTGAGAGCAATGGTCCTCAGATTTACCATATTCAAAGATAGATTTCTTCTATGGAGCAAGGTAATTCTTTTGTTTTTACTTATTACAGTGAGATGAAGAAATTATGGGAATAACTAAATGTTCTATAGCTTATTCCCCAATGTTCTTGTGGTGCTATGAGTGGTTGTACTTATAATGTTGCTGGAGATTTTTTAGACAATATATCTAAGACTAAACTCATTCAAGTTCTTATGGGTTTAAATGAAAGTTATGATAATGTTAGGAACCAGATCTTAGTTCTGGAACCTATGCCTTCGGTTAATAAGGCTTACTTAATGATTTTAAGGGTAGAAAAACAAAAGAATGTGTAAACAAAATTTTCAGAGACTACAGAAGTGAGTGCTATGATGGTTAAAGGAGTTCGATTTGGAGTTAACGTCAACAGAAATATTTCTTATAAGAAATGGGAATTACAAAAGAAGGATGACAGAAGCTGTGATTATTGTAAGGGAGAGGACATATGGACGATACTTGTTTTAAACTTCATAAGTATCCAAATTGGTATAAACAATTAAAGAAGGACAGAGCTGCAACTGCAAAGGGGCAAGTTAATGTGGTTAACAATCCTCTTGAGGATAATCCCAATAATGATATGAAAGAATCAGTGATATAGTGGCCACCCACAACCATAAAGATGCTTTAGTAAGAGATTTCTAGGATTCTGAAAGGGAAGCAGGTGGAAATAATAGAACAAATGAATTTTGCTCAGATTTTGTACTTTGCAGTTAATTTTGTTCTAGAACCTATATCTGATGAGCTTGAAGATGAATGGATTATGGAAACTGGTGCAACTAACCATATATGTGCATTTAAACATTCATTCACCTTACAAAAACCCTTAACTAGAGACATTCTTGTTCATTTACCTGAGGGAACTGTTAAACAAGTGAAGTCATACGGTGATGTGATTCTATATGATGATGTTAAATTGAAAAATGTTCTGTACATTCTTGTTTTCAGACACAACTTGTTGTCAGTAAGTAAATTAGCTGAACATGATTTTTTATGCTGTAGCATTTACTTGAAGTTTTGTATTTTTTAGGACAAGAAGACTAACAAAGTCCTTGGAGTAAGGAAGTTGAAGGGAAAGCTATATATGCTTGATTCCAGTTCATACACACCAGAAGTTATCCATAGATATTGCAATTTTCTCAATCTAGTACGTAGTAGAACAAATGTTTGTTGCTTAAATAATGTAGTTGATGTCCGTATTCCTACATGGCATCAAAGATTGGGGCATCCTTCAGACATTGTACTTAAACATTTACCTTTTATGAAGGAGATTGATGTTTCAATTGATTGCACTATTTGCCCTCTTGTAAAACAGACTAGATTTCCTTTTTCATAAAGCAGTAGTAATGCTAATGACGTTCTTGAATTGATTCATGTTGACATATGGGGGATCATATAAACATCCTAGCTTGATAAGAGCACATTATTTCCTCACTGTGGTAGATGATCTAAGTAGATGTACATGGACATTTTTGATGAAAAATAAAAGCCAAACTACATCAATTTTGAAGAATTTTATTGTTATAGCTAGGAATCAATTTGAGAAGTCAGTCATGAAACTTAGAACTGATAATGGATTGGAGTTTATGGGGGATAAATGTCAATAGATTCTTAGTGACTTTGGGGTTATACATGAAAAAACCTATGTTTACACACCTCAGCAAAATGGGATAGTGGAAAGGAGGCATAAATCTATACTCCAATTAGCAAGATCCTTGATGTTTCAGTCTAACATTCCAATAAAATTATGGGGGGAAGCCATTTTGCATGCAACTTTTCTTTTAAACAGACTACCTATGGCTATCATAAATTGGAAAACTCCCTATAAGATTCTACACAAAAGGGAACCTTCTTATGATAACCTCAAATGTTTTGGATGTTTATGTTTTGCAACAAACACCTTGCCTCACAAAGACAAATTTTCTCCGAGAGCCTTTAGGAGTGTCTTCTTTAAGCATTCACTAGGGCAAAAAGGTTTCAAACTTTATAATCTAGGCAATAACAAAATGGTTGTTTCTAGAGATGTTAATTTTAATGAGCATATTTATCCTTTTACAACCAAGGAAGATTATGTCATTCTGGCCCCAAACAATCAAATTCCTTTTCCTATCATACCTGATAACCCAAATGAATATGTTAAGGAGGATGCTATGTGTGATAATCTTATTGAGCATACACGAGAAGAACACGAGAATGATGATTATTAACTGCAAAGTAGTAATTCACCCTTACCTACACCTACACTTGAAACAACTCCTGTTAGACATAGTAAAATATTAAGAAGACCTCCCAATTGGATGAATGATTATGTGTCAAAAGTTGAGCATGGTACATCAAGCTATCAAAAGCCCCCAAATGTCAATAAGCTAACCAAATACACTCCTTCTACCTACCCATACATTGTATCAAAACACTTATCAAATGCACATATATGTTTTATTGAAAATTTATTTGAAGTGTAGGAGCCAAGATCATACCAACAAGCCAAAGTCGATCCAAGATGGGTGAAAGCTATGATGAAGAGATTGAGGCTTTAGAAAAGAACAAAACTTGGGAGATCACTGAGTTACCAGTAGGTAAGAAGCCTATAGGATACAACTGGGTATTCAAGGTGAAATTAAAAGAAAATGGGAAATTTGACAGATTCAAGGCAAGATTGGTAGCAAAAGGCTACAATCCAGTTGAAGGGGTAGATTTTCATGAGAGTTTTTTACATGTGGTCAAGATAGTGACTATTAGAATTTTCTTTGTCATTTCCACATCAAATTCATAGAGTCTACACCAATTACCTGAAGGATATACCAACTCAAGTTTGCAAATTAAAGAAATCACTATATGGACTCAAACAAGCCTTTAGAAAATGGAAAACAGACATGACCTTGCAATTACAAGAGTATGGTTTTAAGTAACCATGTCATGATAATTGCCTTTTTATCCTTTCTAAATCCAATACATTTCTGGCTTTGCTAGTGTACGTGGATGATGTTTTGATTACAGGAAATTTTGAAGGAGAAATTACAGCAGTGAAAACTTTTCTGCATGATAAATTTAACATCAAAGATCTTTAACATACAAAATACTTCCTTGGTTTAGAAATCACAAGATCTGAAAATGGTATTTATGTTAACCAAAGGAAATATGCCCTAGACTTGATTCAAGATGCAGGATTGATGGGAAGTAAACTAACTGCTACACCATTAATGAAAGGGCACAAGATGAGTATTGATGATGGTCCCAAGTTAGAAGATCCTTATTCATGCCGACAGTTAGTGGGAAGATTACTCGATTTGGGATATACAAGACCTGATTAGGCTCATGCAACACAACAACTTAGCCAATATGTACATGATCCCAGGCAACTTCATTTGAAAAATGCCTTGCATGTTTTGAGATACATCAAGAACAGTCCTTCCTTAGGACTGTATTTTCCAGCAAACAATTCCTTGAGATTAGAAGTTTTCTGTGATGCAGATTGGGGATCTTATATTGATAGCAGAAAATCATTAACAGGATACTGCAGTTTTTTGGAAAATTCTCTTGTTAGGTAGAAAACAAAGAAACAAACCATAGTGTTGGCATCAATGGTATGTGAATTGCAATACATATCATATATCTTGAGAGATTTTCAAATTTTAGAAATAATTCTTATACCTCTTCACTATGACAATTGGTCTGCATTACATATAACAGCTAACCAGTTTTTCATGAAATAACCAAACATCTAGATATTGATTGTCACATTGTGAGGGATCAATTCAAGTTATGCTTCATTTCACCGAAAAAGATTTCTTCATCTCAGCAATTGGCAGATTCTTTCACAAAGGTTCTCAGTGCTCCATTGTTTAATAAGTTAGTTTCCAGGTTAGGCCTTTGTGATTATTACCAGGCCTTAACTTGAGGAAGGGATGTTGAAATATGAAGTCTCGTCAGCATTTTTTTCTTCTTCCTCATTTTCTCTCTCATAGGAGTTAAGTTTGTTATTTTTTGTCTAAGTGTACATATTCTATATCCTTTTTATAGTGAGGTGTGAATAATGAGCTGTATTTTTATTTTTACAAGCACACAATTTACGTGCTCAAATTTGTATATATTGGATCATTTTTTTTATTCGAAGGTTGTAGTTTGAAAAACCTTTCTCATCTGCTGCGTTTCTTCTTCCATTCTGTTTTCTTCTTCAATGGCAAAAAGTTAAATATGTCCATTGTCTCTTCTTACTCATAATCTGTTCAAATACAGAAACATATCTACCTTCAAAGACAAACTTCCCATGATTTATTACATAGCTGGTCAGAGGATGGACTGTTCCATTAAGAACAATGGTTCTACTATAATCTTTCTCAACAACTTCTTAAAAATTAACAAATGTCTCTTGAGTTGTCTGAGATAATCATATTGTTAAATAAATTACATCTGCCCCAATTTCATTACTAGTTGTACTTGAAAAGGGAGCTTCAATCTACCTCCCATAAAATTTTTTTTCAAGTGATCTATTACTTTTCACTATAGCCTCTCCAAAACTAAGAAGTGTGGGAATATTGTTTACGTTTACTTCATCAAAATAGTGATCCCTGAGAGAATCGACACAACGAACAATAATTTTACCTATCGAAGCATTATAATGTTGTTTAGAGACCCATCCAATGTATGCTATTTTTCAAGTGAACACATTTTCAAAGAAATCCCCAAGCAGTGTATACAATTCCCAAATTTTGCCTCCAAAATCTCCCATTGCATTTTCTAGTCATCATCTTTGGTTAGAAAGGCTTCGTTCCAAAATTAACGACATAACAAGAATTTTATTGCTTATGTTAAAATGAATCATAAAATTGATATTCTTGTTTTGGTATCTATTTTTTTATTGCTTGGCTTAAATTTATTCATAAATTTGATATTCTTGTTTTGGTATATATGTTCGTCTGAGCAAGTTGTTGAAGTCTTTAAACATGCTCCTTGACCCTTGAGAAAGCAACTAAAACTTTTGATTGTCATTAACGAAAGTCACTTGAAATGATACGAATAAGGTCTTTCTATGCCTTTTTTAAAGCATAAAATTCCTAATAGACAAGGGGAGTTCTAATTTCTATAAATTTGCTTAAGAAGGCATTAGGAGATTTCACAATTATTTATATTAACTTTATTGGGTCCCCATTATAAGACTAATAAATATTCGACTCATATTTATAAGGCACTTTTTTCTATTGAACTTTAGACCATTTTTTCAAATCTTTTGGCAAGTCATTTTATTATCTTTATAGCAGATCAAATTTTAATCCTTATTCTCTTTAACTTTAAAATTAGTAATTAATAAGTGCCTAATATGAATTAAACATTTCAAAATCTCCCCTTGGACTTTTATAATAAAATAAGAATAATAAAGACTAATGGCATGTTTGGTTTAATGGAATAAGTATTCTATTACTGGTGTATTCTTAACACTTAATTATGCCTTTGTTTAGTTAGAAAAAAATACACAGAATACCTAATCCTAGGATTAGATATTCCTTAACTTTCAGGAGTAGCTAAAGGCTATCCCCGCCTATCTTTATCTATTCCGAGAATAAAGTCATTTGTTCATGACTTTTTATCCATCACTCCCACGTTTCTTCTTCATTTTCACCTCCCTCCAGTAACTTCTTCATTTTATCCTTCACAGTTCACTCTCGCATTCTCTTCTTCTTCATTTTCACTCTCTCTACCTCGCGATTCTATTCTCTAGAAACTTCACTCTCTCTTCAAGTCAACCCAACCTTCTACCATCTATCCTCTCTTCTGGGTAAGTTATTCCTGTTCTTTCCCGTGGGTGATGCTTTTTTGTTAATGGGTTTTGATTAGGTGAGGGGTTTTGTTGATGGAGTTTGTTTCAATTAGGTAAGGGATTAGGTTTTGTTATTCTTCATAACTCTGATCTTTGCAAATAAAGAGGAAAAAAAGGAAAGAAAAAGATCATCTATTTTTACTAGAAAGAGTTTTATGTTCAAAAAGTCATTTGGATTAGCAGTACATATGAAACTTTAGGGCTAAATTCTCATAAAGTAATGTTTGTGAATACTGTATACATATATATATATCATAGATTCTCAAAACTAGTTTAATTTTCTGTCTTATTGAGTTATGTTTCACATATACCCTCATTCCTGTCATAAATTTTAAGCCATGCTTTTGATGCATCTATTTGCCTTTTTCTCATTGTTGGAGTAATTCTTGTACTTGTGTCACTCTTTAACGGGAATAAAACCTACACCTGTTTGTTTTCTTTTGGCATCTGCCATCTTTTATCTTCTTTTTTATGTTTTAGATTAAAGAAGATAAATGGGATCATTAGAGTGGGTAGTTTAGGTTGAAATGTGTAATTTGAAGAAATAGGAATGATGAAAAGTCGTATTTTAAGTATGTAGTTTGATAATGAAATTGTTTGAAGTGGTTGGCAGTTAAAACAAATGAAATGAAATAGACATGAATTTTCAGTGTTTTAATTGAAATTTACCTTTTAACTTTCTTAATAAACTATGTAATTAAGTTATATGTCCGTTGATACATAATTTTCAACTTGAATGAAAATGTGGATGAATGTTGACAATATCTTATTATTAGTTGTTAATTAGTCCTGTCTAGAGGTTCGTAACTTGAATAAAACGTTTTAGATGGTGCCAATATCATTTTAGCTAGTAAAAATAAAAGTTCCCAAATAACACTTTCATAGTGATAAGGATTCATAAAATTTTTCATATTTCCCATTTTCAGAGTGTATTCAATTTATAAGGGAGAAGTACAGGGGAGGGGTCACTTTCCCCTTACTTTGTGTGCGTCATGGCCTAAGATAAAGTGAATCATATGCACTTGAGTATTCTAACCACTACAAACTAATCATACATGTACTTTAATGCCACTTTTACACATAGTTACAAAATACAATTTAAATGGTAAATAGCATAACATTTTTATGTTTCCTTTGTAAGAATGTAAATTGTCACTTTCAGTAACTTTGAATAATTTTAGGTTTTAATGAACAAATTCTAGTTAAAAAAATTTATATCTAGTTATAGTTCTAAATTTACCACTAATTTAGTTTGATCTTGCAAAAAGTTTACTATTAGATCCAAAAAAAGTTTTAAGACTCCATTTTCTAATCTTATTTTGTAACTTATAACCTTTTTGTGACATAAAATATCTTGTGAGATATCCTAAAGAGAAAACAAGGATTGCCTATAAGTCCTTTTTTTCTTAAAGACAGTCCCAATCATCATCCATTTTTGTTTCTAATATATGAAATTATGTTGTGTAGTGTGAATCTTTAAGGACCTTGTTATTTATTTAACACTTCCAACAACAATTTCTTGGTTTTTTTTACGACAAGCATTTACATATCCTTGATAATGATTGAATTTTATTATACGTGTTCATTAATAATGACATATTATCAAATGTAGCATTATGTTTTTGAAACAATAGATTGAAAATCAAACGAGATACCCAATTTTCCAATAGATATAAACAAATTTATCCTCTTTTAATGAAATGTTTTAGTTTTTGATTTTCCAACTTGAAATCATGTTTTGATGGTACATTTATCAATTACATCTTTCCTCTTAATGCTTTTGCAGCTAATTTAAAACATGTCTCTAGCTTTGAAGCCCTCCAATCAACTACAAGGTATGCCCCATTCTTGTAGTTTTAAGTTTGCCAACATTTTCTATCCTAAAATTGGAATAACCTTTAAACTGATTAATGTAAATTTAGCTTGTTGTTTTTCTTGCAATCAGTGATTTGTGGCATTTGTTTATCTTTAGCATAGTTTGTGCATAAAAGATTCGAATCGTGAATATTCCCGTTTGAATAGAGTTGTGGACTAATTGTATTTTACCATACTATTTTTATTGAATTTGATTTTTGATAATTTTATGTACATTGGTTTATTGTTTTGGTCCCACTAAAAAAAAGTTATTGTCATCCTCGTAGTGACAATATGTGATTTCTCATTGGAATAGTTTATGTGATTCCCACTAAGAAACTAAACATCCTTTTCCTTCTTTTTCTAGGAGGAAAGTATACTTCATTAGTAAAGACATGCTTGTTTTATGTGATGAAATTTAAAAATTGTTGGTTTGCTGTTTCTAAATAGAAAATTTATGTTTTCGTTCCCCCATTCTTTTCCAAGTATCATCACTACTTGTCTCAATTAAAGAAACGATTTTAAATGCTTTGTAAGATAAAAGCACTATCTAAAATTATATAATTTCCAAAACAACTTTTGAAAAACTTTTTATAGTTTACACGAAAAGCCATCATGGTCATTTAATTATTATTATTTATCAAGAGATTAGCTTTTCCTTGATTTATAACTCGACATCCTGCAACCAAAAGCTTGTGTCTTGAACATTAAAATTTGAGGTTCGTTAGTGTTATGATGAAAGGGAATTCATCTAAAGTTTAAGAGTTAATGCTTGGAGTTTAATTACTTTACAGATAAATAATTAAGATTGCGTAAGAAATTAAGATATTTTGCTCGGCCGTTTGCACATGTAAGGTAGCATGTTGATGCCACTAACTATATTAAACATAGTAAGTGCATTTGAAACATAAAGCCCATGTACATAATTAATCATTGTTGGCTTTTCTGACTTATTTGACTTGTTAGAGACGCCATTGGTGTAAGTGATTGCATAATTACTACAACTTTTATGTAAGCTAGTCTACTCATGCTATTGAGTTTGAGGTCTTTTAGGTTTTATGTAAGCTTTTGTTTCCCATTATTTGGGTTTGGTTTCATTTAAGGTCTGTCAAGTTAGCAAATGTTCATGTTCTCATAAACTTTTGTTGCTCGTGTTGTTCTTTTTAGAACTTTTCATTTGTTCTGATACTTTTGACAGATTAGTTATTCATTTTTTTTCACTTTCATGTTTTCATGTTAAAAAAACTTCTTATTGGAACTTAAATTTTAAGTGGCATTAGGTTGCTTCTTTTTCAACAGTGGAGGTGTTTATGATTGGACGAACTTATTGTGGTAGCTCATTTGTAATATGAACATTCTACACTTCGTATCATCCTTGAAGTTCTTGATCACCCTTTTATTACATTTACACACACATGCTATTCTCTTTATCTTAGATTCTTCTTGTTTCTTTCTTCTATTTTATAATGATGAACACATGACAACTCCTCCATGAAATGTAGATAAGAGTATTGTAATCTCTTTTTTGTTTTCTCTCCTTTAAAGTGAATGAATTCATGTTCAGTGGTGTTTAGTGATCAGAAACTGTTTACCTTTACCATTACCTATCATCTTTTGACCTTTTCTTCCTGGTAAACACGATTAAGATTCCGTTTGGAAAAATGGGATAGTATCCACTAACAATTATGCCCTACTTTTCTAAGGACCAACTTATAGACATAAAATATTGTAAGATTAGAAATATTTCATGGTTGTTCTCTTACATCATACATTAAAACTATTTTGAATTATTTCATGGTTGTTCTCTTACATTGTACATTGTTTGTACAAATTTAAGTAAAAACATTAGAAATTTTTTTTTTGTAGTCATGGCTCGTTTTATTTTGAGTTTATGTAGAAATACCAAAAAAACAAAAAGGATTGTGGCTGTCTTGACTGTATGGTTGCAATTGTTTAATGTTATTAGTTTGTTATTCAGTTTGTTGGCATCAGAGGCTTCTTTATATAGTTATAGGCCAAGGGTTAGAAGTTATTTTCTAAATTTTTATGAAAATCAAGATTATGTGAGGTGAATTATGCATGACAATGATAAGTCATGTATTTCAATGGTTTGGATGAATAGGCAAGTTTTTTTAAACTATGTAAATGATAGAAAGTATAGGAGGATTAAAGTCAAGGAAAAACATGTTTATTAATGAAAAAGTAGTAATTTTCTTACATATTATTGCTCGTCATGTTAAAAATTGAGTTATTAGGAAAAATTTTAGAAAGTTAGGTGAGACAATTAGTCTGAGTTTTCATAATGTTTTAAATGCAGTGACGCATTTGCAAGATCTTTTGTTTAAAAAACCTAAGCCTATACTAACAAACTTTTTAGGCCATTGGTGGATGTGGTTTAAGGTAGTTAATCAACCTATTACTTCTGTAAGAAAACATAGTGTATGTGATTAAGGTTCCTTTTTATTTTTTATTTCATTTGAATTGTATAATTGTTTAGGTGCTCTAGATGGGACATATATCAAGGTTAATGCATCAAATAAAGATAAGCCTAGATTTCGAACTCGTAAGGGGACATTACAACAAATATGTTAGGACTTCAGCTATTAACCCTTCCTAACCAGGATGAACATAAACAAATTGCATGTTAGGTGTGGTCGAGTTCTTCGTGATGCAATTACTAGGAGACATGAGCTAAAAGTGCCTCATGGTAACCTATATGATATAGGAAGGTTGTTTGAAATTTTGTATATGAGATAATGTAAATTGAATAACTTATGTAGTGTTTTTTAATATAGGTTGCTATTACCTAGCCGACACAGGTTATAAAAATTGTGAGGGCTTCCTTGCACCTTTTAGGGGTCAAAGGTATATTTTGAATGAATGGCATCCAGGTTACTAACCACGAACAATAGACAAATTTTTTTAATATGAAACATGCAATTGCATGCATTGTAATTGGGATGTGTTTTTGGTTACTAAAAATTAGGTGGGCTATTGTCAGGATTCCATCATTTTATCCAATAAAGACACACAATCGAATTATTATAGCTTGTTGTTTGCTTTGTAATTTTATTAGGCAAGTGATAAGTTTTGATCCTATAAAGAGTGATTTAGGGGATTATTTTCACACCAGTCCAGTTGTTAATGAGGAGTAAATAACTGCTATTGAACCAATTAATGCTTGGACAAGTTGGAGAATTGAATTTGCACACGAAATGTTCAATGAATGGCGAACATCTAGGCAAAATGAAATTGACATTTTTTAAGTGTTCTATTGTGTTTTGAGTGTTAGAAGGTTTTACATTATTTTTTATGTAAGTTGTTGTACTTTTTGTTGCTTATGTTGTATGCTATTATTGTAGACTAAATTATTCTCGTAAGCTGTTGATGCTTAATGTTAATTGGTATGAGAATTTTATGATTTTTTTTATTTTTCCTTTATTATGATGATTATATTTTTATTTATCAATATTGCTTTAATTTGGTAGATAAGTATATCAATGAATTCCCCGTCAACTATTGATTCTCAAAGTTTAAAAGGAATAAAAAGAAAGTGGAACTATGATGAGGATGTTATGCTAGTTTCCTGCATGGTTGATTTACATAATGTGGGAACATACAATGCTGACACTGGATTTACATCTCGATATCTCAATGAATTAGAAAGAATGGTAGCAATAAAGCTCCTTAATTTAAACTTAAAAACCAGACCTTACATAATGTCTAGGATTAAGACTTTAAAGAAAGAGTGGAGCATTTTTTATGATATGATAAGGAAAGATACTAGTAGATTTGGATGGGATACCGAAAAGAAGATCATCATTGCTGAAGATCATTTATGGGATTCTTACTTAAGTATAATTATTGAACTTTTAACTTGTTTTAAGTATTTTTCTTTAACTATTTTCATGTAATTTATATAAATTAATTTTTTTCATCTTCTCAGAGTCACAAAGATGCTGCTCAATTTCGAAAGAAGAGCTTTCCTTTTTATAATGAATTAACTGGGATCTTTGGAGAAGATCGTGCAACCGAAAATTACGCATAAATTGCGCGGACATTCTTTAAGAAATGGAAAGTTAAGAAGGTGTAGGTGGGATAAATGAAGGAGGTGAAGACCAATATGAGCATGATTTGCATGACATAGATGAGTCATTTATCCAACCTCAAACATCAAATCTTAAAAGACAAGTTGAAAATATTTCAGCAAGGAGGAGAAAAAGGAGTAATGATACCGGGGAAGCAAGCCATGTAGATTCACTTGTTGCCAATGTTAGGTGATACCATAAATCAGAATGGAGATAAATTGTGCAAGAGTATTGGGACTGAAGCTTATATTCAACAAAGAGTTGAACAGTTAGATAATGCATTGGGTAAGATAAAAGGACTTATAGATGATGAAAAAGATACTGCTTTAGGCAAAATTCCTGATCATCCTGCACATGCTTGTGTTTTTCACTCTTCTACCTTCTCAAATACTTGGGTGGGTGAGGAGGTTTCTTGCCATACATTGAAGGTTATGTTGAAGTTTAAATATTTTCTCTAGTTATTTAAAATAGAGCTGAAACTTATTTTTTGTTCAAGTAAATAACTTTTTAACAATTTAAAGCCCTACGTTATATTTATTTTAAATATCGTTCCATTGTTATTTTATATTGTAATTGCGACTATATAATGAATGCTGACATGAGTCAGACCAAACAAAATTAACATTGCAAAATGTTAAAAAGTCATATGATAAGAAGAAAATTAATAATAATAAGAATTTAATAATAATAGTAGTAGTAGTAGTAGTAGTAGTAGTAGTAGTAGTAGTAGTAGTAGTAATAGTAGTAGTAGTAGTAACAACAACAACAACAATAATAAGAATAATAATAAGTAGGAGATTAATAATAATAATAATGATAATAATAATAAAAACAATAAAAATGATGATAGTAATAA
>JAOSBN010000004.1:31316668-31337321 GCA_027563595.1 Erythroxylum suave | reverse complement strand
TTGACAATGGCAGGTGCTTTTGACGTCATTTATTCTTCTCTTTTTGACTCTTCTCAGTCTCCTCTTTACGTAAATCATATTCAATCATATCGGTTCAATTAAAGGAAAGAGGGAGGAAGGTGCCGGCGAGCGTGCAAGTTGTCGTTTTGCTGACACGGGAGAGCGGAGACAGGCCACGAGTATTAAAGTTGTCGATAAGAAACTTAATGGAATCTTCTTGATAAAGCTAATAATTTAAATTAAATCGAATTTATTAAATTTCAAAGTTAAATTAACTAAAACTCAATAGGGTAAAATTGTATTTTAAACCATAATATTTACAATAGAATATAGAACAAATTTTAATGTTTCTAAGCATTTAAATTGGCCTTTTTCAAAACATTTAAAATATACTTTAAAGTTACGTTTGGTTAGGCGTAAAATTTTAAATGAAATAGAACGAAATCGGTTATTAGAATGAAATATAAATGAATGTGATATTAAAAAATTGTTGTTTGAGAGGGATAAAAGGGTTCATAATATAATGTAGTAAAATGTTACTTTGATGAAAGATTTATAATGTAATATAGTGTAAAGTTGTTTATCATTTTATATTTCATCATAAACCCCTCAAATTAGACCCCTCAAATTAGAGGTTTTTTATTTTTATTGTTTATGATGAAATGGGATGTAATGTGAAATACTTCTTTTCTGTCCCATTCTATTCTATTCCATTATAAACTTCCATCCTAAATAATAAAATAATGTTACATTTCATTTTATTCCATTAATAAATTCCCAAATAAATAAACATAGGCTAAGTGAATGGGAAATTTAACAAGATTAATTCTCTATTAATAAAAATCATGTTCGCAACGGTAGGTCGAGAGGACACAGATTCCTCTTCCCCCAAAGCAGACAGTATCTGTGGGCCCCGCAGCCGAACCAATGACGCCGTCTGTGGGAATCGTTTGAGGGGGAGTGGGTGGGAGTAATCCCATACTGCTGGGAAAGGCCAACGAAGCACGCCTTATAAGGCTGTGGACACCTTCCCCCTACAGAGGCCTTTTAAAACCGTGAGGGGGCCGCAACGGTAGGCCGAGAGGACACAGATCCCTCTTCCCCCAAAGCGGACAGTATCTGTGGGCCCCGCAGCCGAACCAATGGCGCCGTCTGTGGGAATCGTTTGAGGGGGAGTGGGTGGGAGTAATCCCATACCGCTGGGAAAGGCCAACGAAGCATGCCTTATAAGGCTGTGGACATCTTCCCCCTACAGAGGCCTTTTAAAACCGTGAGGGGGCCGCAACGGTAGGCCAAGAGGACACAGATCCCTCTTCCCCCAAAGTGGACAGTATCTATGGGCCCCGCAGCCGAACCACGACGTATATATTATTTACATTTGCAAACATGATGCTCCCACCATTTTGTGGGAATTCCGGCAGTCAACAAACATTTATATATTATATAAATTATTTAGTGAGGGGTGAGCTTTTGTTCTTCTTGCTTTGCTTTGAAATAAGTAAAGGAACGACATGACTTGGAGTGGATGTTGATTCAGTTTTAAAAGGAAAAGTGTTCTCCTAAAACTTGACGAAAATTTTATCAGTTGTGAGATTATAAACACTATAAATTTTTCGTCCAAAGGATAACCAACAAAATACAAGGATCAGTTCGTGAAACTAATTTATTTCTAATGTAATTATAAGCATAACCAAGGCGACTGCAACTGTTGGCAACTGGGCAGAGAATTCATCAATATTTCATGAAGAGCCTTTCCTGAAAGATCATAGGAGTTTGCAAATGGCTGATCAAGTATGTTGCAATAAGAACACTTATCTCAAAAACATAATGTCAACTGAGCTTGAAAACATTAAGCACAAGCTACCTTAACCAATTGCGATGATTTCTTTAAGCCCCATTTTGTTGGGTTGTGCACACACTAGTGAGCTAAGGTGAGATGCCTTGTTTAAAATTATTTGCCATTATCTGTTCTAGTGACGAGCTAGACTATTCAATTGATTTTTGGCCATTGCACAAAATATTTTTAGAAATCATTGTATTTCAGATTTTTGTTTCATCGGGTAAATCTAAGTACATCTTAATGATAATCTACTATGTTAAGAAAATATTTGGTGCTTGTGTGATGGTGTTTGATAACCTTCTCAAGTAAGCATCAAATCTTCTATACCATTTAACCTATTTTAACTCTCTTTTCAACCCAAATTAACATCGTTTTTGGGTTATTTATACATAAAATGCCATTATTTTAGGACAGAAATAAAATTGAAACAGGTTAACTAGTAGAGAGGATCTGAACCTCCCAAATGTTACAATAGCAAAACAATACGGGCTTCTAGAAGAAACGGATGTCTAGTTTGCAGTGAAAAATGACAAACTTCACATTCAAATTGCAGTCAAGGATTTATTTACCTTGGGAAAGCTCCTACATACATGAGAAGAGCGAGTTGGTTGGGATCGACGGAGGCATACCTTCCGCACGGAGGATGGAGACTCGTAAATTATAGATGAGGCTTGTGGAGAAGGTGGCTGGACGAAGCAATACACACCATCATACATCTTTGCTACCCTAATCACCTTCTTCGATGGAAGGTCCTAAGTCACACAAAAGCCCGAAAAAAAAAATAGATAGCTGATTAATTTGCTTACCAATAATACATTAAAATGTAAAAGTGGGAATGCAGAAGACCTCTTGTAGAAAAATCTCAGATGACAAGTGAATATCGCTTTATGCTATATAGGAGCGCTTTCTCTTGTTTGGGGTATGGTTTTGGCACGGTTCAATTTGTGACATATCAATGCCCCGATATCAATTATCCAAGGGTCGTCTGATCTAAAATGAGCATGATTACAAGATGATGTTCAGACTAACCACCAATTAATCCAGTTATTGGAATCGTTGGCATTATCATTAGCATTTGCTGCAGACGCATAAGGCCAAGTCATTAAACCTTGAGGTTTGGCCCTGCTTGTTATGGTTACTATTCCTTGGAGCCAATTTGGAGGCTATCCAACCACCTTGACTTAGATATTCTTGAGGGGTGCTTGTTTTCATTTTTATTTTTATTTTTTGTTTTCTGTTTTTTTAATTTAGTAAAAAAATATTTGTTTAAGTTTTTAGTTTCTGTTTTTTATTTTGATTTCTTCTAGTTTTTAAAAATTATGAAAACCATAAAAAGTAATTTTTGTTTCCTATTTATGTTTTTTTATAATCTGATTTACTATCATTTAAATATATATTATTTAATTTTTAAATTATTTAATTTATTAAAATAACACAATTTTATTAATAATTTGTTAATAAATATTACATAAGAGATTAAATAAATTTATTTAATTAAAAATAATTTATCTTTAAGTTTTATCTAATATGTAATTGTTTACACCGAAAAATGGGTTCGGCCGATTTTTACTGTTTTGGGTCGAAAACTCAAAGCCCAAAGAAGGCCTATGGTTTGAAGTCTAAAAGAAATCTACTGATCCTAGCCCATCAAAAATCCAGTATCCAGCAAAGAGGAAAGCAGTAGAATTTGAGTTGGAGTGGGAGTCTTGAAATCCAGGATAATGAGGAGATAAACTGATAAAGTTTTATCCAAATTTTATCTCTATCTGGTAGGATAAAGTTTTATCCAAATTTTATCTCTATCTGACAGGATAAAGTTTTATCTCTATCTCAAGATAAAATTTTATCCAAATCTTATCTCTATCTAGTAGGATAAAGTTTTATCGGATTGCAAGTTTGATCAAGGTTGGACACCATCAGTCTTATCTCTATCTAACCTCTCATATATCAGAAGCTTGGCATCCCAGCAAATCTATCAGTTTATTTTTCGGCAATTCTCTAGTTTTTAGCATAGTCTTCTCTTTTCAATTGTCATTAGTAATTTCCAATTTCTTCGTCATTGTGTTTTGCCGAATTGTTTATCAATAAAGCAAAGTTCCTTTTTATTAGATTTTTTGTCCCTTTCTAGCAGACACAATCGTTTGATTTCAGTCTTAAATTACGAGCCGTAATATTTTTTCCCCTTATTTCCTAGTTTAGAATCATTTTAAATTCTTAGAACGCTCAGAAACACATTCACACCTAAACAAAGGGCTACGTGTTAATCTTTAATCAAAATAAAGGCAAACATATTTTTGGCACGCCCGATGGGACCACACAATGACGAAAACATAATTTAGTAAGAGTAGTGACATTTCTGCCAGTGAAGATGATGATATAGAAATCGCTGCAACAGCAGTGCAGATAAATCAAGCCCAATCCGTTGAGTTAAGTCAAGTAAGTAACACTGAGATCCTTTTAATGAAGGTTCTGGAGGCCATAAAAAAATCAACAGCTAAAACCGACACTCTTTTGAGCACTTTGGTTGACATGACGTAGAGTAGTCGCAAAGAGATTTTGGCCGCGATCAATGGATCTGCCATGTCGGAGAAAGACAAAAGCATAGGCGGATGTGGGTTTAGCAAGCCACCGATTCAAACTGAATCACAGGCCTGCAAGCTACCAGTGGCAGTAGGAAATCAGTCAGTTGCACCTACAGCCACTCCAACTGAAAGTGAGAAGTTAGCAGCTAAGGTCGTCAAGCTAGGAGAGACTTCTCCTGCGAAGGAGCTCGGGGGGCAGTCTACTAGGATTGATAGCCCCAACAAGGAGAAACAGTCGGCGTCTGTCGACCAGTCACCGCACAAAAGGGATGAGACACCGAGAACCACTTTATCTCTGGTGTCCATCAACAACAAGACTCCTACTCTTTTCCACAACCACACTGGACCAGAGACTCAACCTTACCTTTATGAAGAGGGAATGAGCTCAAGGAGCAATGAGAGTCTAGTGACCAATCATATACAGGAATTCCCAAGGAGTATAGGTCACCAGGTAGTTCAACAGCCGGTGAACTAGCTGGTGACCATGGGCCAAGCGATGTATAGGCAAAACACTCAGACGATAGATCACATTACCAGGGATGCGCTATGCAAAATTGCCCAAGAGTTGTATGGGTGGGTTTAATCAAATTGTTTGACCTGAATTTAGGAAGTTTTATCCTAAATTCATTGACAGGGCAGTTTTTCCCAGAGGCATAAAAATCTCAGATTTACACTATTTTCTAGAGATGATGGATAGTTTACCATCGAGCACATAGTGAGGATCATCACTCAATGCTTGGAATTTTCTAGCTGTGAGAACTACCAATATCTGTTTTTGAAATTGTTCCCAAATTCGTAAACTGGAGCTGCTTTCTCTTGGTACATATCGCTGCCAAGATACTCTATATTTGGTTAGGCTGATATGACAAGACTCTTTCATGCTCAATTTTACAGAAGTAAGCCCAAATTCAGTATCGCAGATTTGTCCAGGCTTACTCAGCGTACTGGAAAGAAGGCGAACGATTTCATTGCAAGGTTCAAAAGAATGTGAAACAAGTGCAAGATCAATATTCTGAAAACTGAGTTCGTTAAGATGGCGCAAAAAGATTTAGACTTGGAACTGAGGAAAAAGTTTCAAGGCATGGATTTTAAAGACTTTTTCGAGTTGGCTATGAAGATGATAGAATACAAGGAGCTGCTCAAAGAAGACAATAAGCTGAAAAAGTAGACTATGGGGACTTATTTCATGGAAGTTTATAACGCTAAAGTAAAAGTTGCTATAACTGTTGTATCGAATACTGGAAGCATAATATGCCCACACCTGGCAAAGATGCCTCCTGGAATGTAACATAATAGCGATAAGAGGAGGAACAAGTGCACCTTCGATGTAAGTAGAACATCTGAAATTTTGGATTATCTAATAAAATTCGATTTTATTTCTTTGCCAGAAGATCACGGTTTGCGTACCAAGGAGGAGGTGAAGGCCAAAGACTACTGCAAATATCACAACGCGTGACTCATTTCACCAACATGTGTTGGGCCTTTAAGAACGTTATCCAAGATCGCATCAACAGGAAAATTCTCAAGTTTCCAGAGGAGGCAATGCTCATTAACAAAAATCTATTTCCGGTGGGGTCAGTGAATGTAGCAAGCGTTGACATGAGGAATTGGCTTAACCAAAGAAAGAGCCAGAAGCATACGAATCAAGTTTGGAGGTCGAAAGGGTCGAACGTGCAGAAATGGAAAGACAACCTGACCATTGCCTGTAAAAGTCAGAAGAGAGTTAGTGCACTAAAAAGAATCAATGACCGAGTCACCAGAAAAAGTAAGGAAGCCGATGACCAGGTGGTCACCCAAAATTTGTCAAGCCACCAATGCCCAGAAAAGCTGGAGAGTGGATTCGGGTGGAAAGTAAAAGGAAGAATAAAAAGGAAATGCTTACTATTACTCAGAAAAACGCTAGAACAAGAAAAAGAAGTTTGCAACGCAAGAACTTGGCCGAGAGACTCATCTAGGAAAAAGAAGATTTGGAAACAAAACTTCAAGTTCAAGTCATGGCTCACCTTGTGGAGAAACCAAAGATGCTTGATAAAGGGAAGAAGCTGGCCAACATTACGAAGTAGATGGTTGAACACTGTGAAGAAGGAATCCAGAAGAGTAAATTCAGAAGGAAGTCAACAGAAGATGACGATGTAGAAGAACAAGTAAAAAGTTACTTCAATGTTGGTGATGTTCCTGTTTATTATATGGGAGCTGCTTTTGTGATGTTGCTAGCTATTTTTCTCTATGTCAATCCTGATGACGAAGCGGAGGACAAGCCAAAAGATAAAGAAGAAGTCTAGGTTGCAAAAGAAGAATAAAATGCAGCAAAAAAATTCTCAGAGAAATTGTAGGAGACCGAGGACAACAAAACTCTGACATTCGACAAGCCGTTAACAATGAACCACACTAAGCCACTCTACATACAAGCTTATATCAACTGGAGGCCACTGAACAAAGTTTTGGCGGAAAATGGAGCAGTTGTAAACGTAATTCCCTTTAAAGTGTTATTGGGGCTTGGGAAAAGAGAAGAGGATATCATTGCTACAGACTTAGTGGTGACTGCAGTGACTGGGGACGTGGTAAGAACATTAAGAGTAATTTCGTTGCAAATAACATTGGGGAGTAAGACGTGTGTCTCTGCTTTCTTCATAATCAATACAAATGCAAGTTACAAGTTACTCTTGGGCAGAGATTGGATTCACACTAATATGTGTGTGCCATCTTCCCTTCACCAGTTCTTATTATTCTGGCATGGTGACAACGTAGAGATGGTTAAGGTGGACAATAATCCTTTCAGCGCTGAAGTCAATTTGGTGGACGCCTGCTATTACCATAGAGACACCACACCAATTACTTTTAAAGGTTTGGACAAAGAAGGCAGATCTACACTGATGAAATTTGCTAGGCATTTGCTGCTCCAAGAAACTAGTGCTAGTGAGAAGAATAAAAGCATCAGGACTTTTAGGCCGATGGAAGAAGACGTTGGCCAATCAGGCCAATGATTGTTCAAGAAAGTGAGGAAGGGTGGTCAGTAGCTGCAAGGGCCATCCAGGAAGTAATTTTGCAGCAGGCCAGGAAATAATTAATGACCAACCATGAAGTTTAAATTTTCGAAACAAAGCTACTTTATGAGGGAAAAGGCCCAAAAATAATAAGAGATGAAATAAGTCTAGAGGAGCTACAAGTCGTGCTACCCAAAATGGAAGATGAGAGACTTCAAGTAAAGGACATTCTAGAAGAAATTAATTTGAATACTACCGAGGATCCTAAGGTACCATATATCAGTGGGCTTATTAATAAGGAGGTGGGCGAAGAAATAATCAAGCTGCTTCATGAGTATAAAGACTGCTTTGCATGTGATTACAAGGATATGCTAGGCTTAAGTCGGAGTTTAGTTGAACACTGACTGCCCATTAAGCCAGAATTTCGTCCTTTTCAATAACTACCCAGGAGAATGTTGACAGAAGTAGAGATGAAGGTAAAAGAAGAAATAATGAGGCTTCTCAAAGTAGGCTTTATAAGACCAACTAAGTATACTGAGTAGCTAGCAAATATAGTCCCTGTAGTCAAGAAAAACGGAAAAATAAGAGTGTGTATAGATTTCCGAGACTTAAATGCCACCACTCCTAAGGATGTATATGTAATGTCAGTTAGTAACATGCTCATTGATGCCACTGCTAACCATGAAATATTAACATTTTGGGATTGTTTTGCTGGTTATAATCAGATCAAAATTGCTGAGAATGATATTCATAAAACAGCGTTCCGGTGTCCAGGAGAAATCAGCACATTTGAATGAGTTATGATGCCTTTTGGGCTAAAGAATGCTGGAACTACTTATCAAAGAGCTATGAACCTCATTTTCCATGATATCATTGGGAAAATTGTTGAAGTCTACATCAATGACATAGTTATCAAGTCTGAAAAGCAAGGTAACCATGTAGAACATCTCAAGAAGGGATTTGAGAGACTGAGGAGACACCAGCTCAAACTCAATCCTTTAAAGTGTGTTTTTGAAGTCAGAGCTGGAAATTTTCTCGAATTTCTGGTTCATCAGAGGGGCGTGGAGATTGACAATAACAAGGCTAAAGTGACTGCGCAAGCAGAGCCTCCTAGAAGCAAAAAAGAACTGCAAAGGTTCCTGGGTCAGATTATTTCCAACTTGGCAAATAAGACAAAGGATTTTTTGGAACCGCTTAAACTAAAGAAAGAAGATGAGTTTGTATGGGAAGATAGACATTAGCAAGCATTTGACAAAATCAAGGAGTATTTATCCTCGACACCAGTGCTTATGCCGCTAAGGAAAGATCATCCCCTCCGTTTATATTTAGCAGCGTTAGAAACCTCAATCGGATGTGTTTTAGCTAAGAACAATGGTAATGGTAATGAGCAACCTATTTATTATTTGAGTAGGACTCTCAAAGATGTTGAAGTCAGATATTCTCTAATTGAAAAAGTGTGTCTGGCCTTATATTTTGCGTGCACTAAGTTAAGACAATACATGATTGGAAATTTGGTGTTTGTGGTGTCTAACACTGATGTGATTAAGTACATATTGACGAGGGTGATTATCACGAGGAGAATAGGAAAATGGGCTATCGCTTTAGCCGAATTTACTTTGCAGTTCCTACCTCAAAAATCGGTGAAAGGGCAAGCTATCGTAAATTTTCTAGCTAATCATCTAAGTATAGAAGTCCCTGACATTGAAGAACCTGATTTGAATCTGTTTTGTTTAGAAAGAGCCCTGTGGATTCTTAAGTTTGATGGGTCTAGCACAAATGATGCCGCTGGGGCAGGAATTGTTATCATATCTCCAGCAGGTATCAAAATTACATTCTATTTTAATCTAAACTTTCCATGTGCTAATAATCAAGCTGAGTATGAGGGTCTAATAATTGGGTTGGAGATTCTCAAAGAATTGGGTGCTAAGGATTTAGCTATATATGGAGATTCGCAATTGGTTATCAAGCAACTAAACGGTGAATATAAGTGTAGTAGTTTTTCTTTGGCTCTGTATTTTGCTGCTGCGGTTCAGTTGTTGGAGGATTTTGAGTGCGTGGATTTATTCTACATCCACGAGAGGACAATAGGGAAGCTGATTCAATGGCTAGGGTGGCTATAGGAGTGAAAATTTCGGATAAACTAATGTATAAGTTCGTCCTTATCTAGAAGAGAAACCATCCTGCTATCGAAGAGCGAGGGATGGCAGTGGATGTGTTCAATATTGATGTAAAATGTGTTGGTGATTGGAGAAGTTCTATCAGAGAGTACTTGGAAAATCCAAGAAGAAAGACACCCTATAGAATCAAGATGCAGGGGTTGAATTGTCTTCTGGTAGAAGGCACTCTGTACAGGAAAACTGTCAATTGTCTTCTCCTTAGATGCTTAGGTCCTGAGGAATCTATGGAAATGTTGAAACAAATTCATGAGGGTGTGTGTGATGCTCATCAATCTGGAGAAAAAATGCATTGGTTGATTCGTAGGCATGGTTATTACTGACCTCACACATTTGATGATTGTTTTAAGTATGCTTAAGGCAGTAAACAATGTCAAAAGCATAGGAAAATTCAAAGAATACCAGCTGCAGAGTTGACAAGTGTAATCAAGTCGTGGTCGTGCTGAGGGTGGGCCATCGACCTGATCGGAAAAATTTATCCTGCATCATACAAAGGTCATTCTTTCATAATAGTAGCCATGGACTTTTTTACCAAGTGGGTGGAGGCTTTACCAATGAAGAAGGTCGAGCAAAAGGACATCATTCAGTTCATCAAGAAAAATTTGATCTATAGGTTTGGGATTCTCGAGTCAATTACCAATGACCAAGGAATAAGGTTCACAGGAGAATTGGTCAGAGAATTTGCGGAGGATTATGGTATTAAATTGCTAAGGTCAAGTCTTTATTATCCTTAAGCAAATGGACAAGTAGAGGCTTCAAATAAAGTTATAATCAATATTTTGTAGAAGATGATGGAGGATAATCCTAAGGACTAACACAATCTTCTTTCCAAAACTCTGTGGGCATACAGGACATCAAAACAAAGCTCAATTGGAGTAATCCCATTTTTGCTGACTTTTGGACATGATGCCGTACTACCTATAGAGGTGGTGGTGCCGTCTTTAAGGGTTGCGTGGAAAAATAATTTAACGCCAGAGGACTATTCACAAGCAATGATGATGGAACTAGAAGAATTGGATCAGGTGAGAATGGATGCTCTTAGTAGAATGATTCTATGGAAAAAGAAGGTTGCTAGAGCCTATAGTAAGAAGGTGAAAAAGAAGAGTTTCGAAGAGGGTGATTTGGTATGGAAGTTGGTGATACCCACTGGAAGTAAGGATTAAGTGTATGGAAAGTGGTCGGCAAAATAGGAAGGGCCATTCAAAGTCTACAAGGTGCTACCTGGGAATGCATATTGGTTACAGGTCTATCTGGGGAAACTCACAACAAATATATCAATGGCAAGTACTTGAAGAAATATTATCCCACTATGTAGGAGAATATTCAAAAGGAGTAAAATTCAAATGCATGTAGTATGGGCGGCCACTGATAAGAATTTGTAAAGTAGGCTGCCTAAAATCATGTAAAAATAGTTGGCTTTGTGCCAAAAAAATGAAATAAAATTCCTGCTTTTCATTCAAGGATAGCAAATATGAGTTATAATAATGCTAAGTTAAACGTTAAAATCCGTTCAAAATAAGCCGCTTACAGAGCAGGCTGTACAAACAAAAGTCAACGAATGTTCTACATATATCAAAGAATGAGTACTGGGTATGTCTGATTTCGTCCCATTGGAGTAGGCAGTCTTGTATGGCTCTCTCTGCTTCCCTCAGACTGTAAGAACATGCCACAATGGAGGGGTAGAGCCTTTTCAATTCTTCTCCACTTTCTGTTGCCTCTTGTTTCTTCACCTTTAAGTTTTCTCTCAGACCCACCAAGGAGATCCAACGTCTAGACATTTCTTGTTGCGTAGTAGTAATCTTTTCCTAAAGTACCCTGATCTCATCCTCCCGGACTTTTATCTGAATAATTTGATTATCAACCTCCAGCTTGGATTTCTTGACTTCCTCTGAAAAGGTCTCTATTGCCTCCTTTTGGAGACCATAAGAAGAATTCAAAGTCTGGAAATGACTCATTTGTTGAGTGGTGTCTTCCTTCTTGTTGGAGCAATTTAGGAACTGGGCCCTCAAGCTGCTGATCCTACCCTTCAGGTAATTCAACACCGCCTTCTCGGTGGCCAAAAGATCAAAGACAGCAGAATCTCCATGGCCTGGAATGATTCTTGTACAATGGCTTCGTCCAGGGCATCAAAGTCGGCAAAAAAGAAAGCCTTCACCTTTTCTTTAGCGGCGGCCATCTCCTCTGGAGACACCACAACAGGGGTTACGGAAGGAGGATAAAAAATCCTTAGGTCCATGGTAGCTAAAGGATCCTCCTAAGAAAGCTCCTCCTCTAATGCGACGCTAATGGAAGCCAAGGTCTGCAAAAGAGTAACAACAAGTCAGTTAGGATGTTGCTAGCCTAAAGGAAGAATGAAGTTGGCAGTATAAAAGTTCCTACCATTTTAGGAGAGGAAGGCTAGTCACCCGTTATTCTGGTGTTCGAGACTTCAGGAATCTCGGTGTCTATGATATGTTCAGTGACCACAGGTTCGGTGTCCTGTTGGTCACCGGTAGCTTCTTCACTTCGAGTGACCTCGCAAAAGCTCAAGACCTCCTCCTCCTCGTCTGCCCCCTCTAAGTCTTCACTACTAGTGACCTCTAGAGTACCAGTGACTGCCATGAATCTTGGCTGGCCAGCCAGTCTCCCTGATCGGTGTGAACCAGCAAAGGCAGTTTTCTTTTTATCCAGTGTCTTTTTAGTTTTTACACTGGAAGAGACCTTCAGTTGTTTGGTTGTCTTCTCACCAGGAGGACCTAGGAGCCAGAAGGTGAAATGAGGAAGTAATAAAGAAAAGAAGGAGAGGAGGAGAAGTGATTATTACCTTGGTCGGCATTACGAGTCTTGCCTTTGACAGAGGCCGCTGGTATTTTTCCTTAGGGTACCTAAGAATAAAAGAAAAGGTTAAGCATCAGCATAAGGTCTTGGACAAGTAAGAAAGAAGGGTCAGAAATATACCTGACATACCTTGAGCAGGCGTGGAAAAGATGAAGGTTTGAGACACATTCCTCCACAGGAACCAAAAGAACTGGTCATAGAATTCAAGTCTTCTTCAACGCTGATGATTGGTCTGATTTGGGCGTCTGACAGCTTCTCCAACCGACCTTCAATAAATTCCTTGATTTTGGCCTCTGACAAAGAGACCCTACTACCGTCAGGCCTGGAAAGACGGTGGATATTGTCTGGATAGCCCTGAGTCAGACCAAATTTCCTAAACCACAATTGTGGCATGTAGATTTCACAATAAACTCTCATCTGCTTATCACCTCCCTTCAACACAGTGGAGGTCCCGGTCAATATATGCCTAGTTTCACACACTAGGCACCATTCTCTTTCATGCTCCTCTAGTAGGCAAGGCATATAACACTGCAAAGGTACTAAAAGGACGTCTCATTCCTCACCACAGTCAAAAAGGAACATAGGAGGAGCAACCCGTTCCTTTAAATTTTTGAAATACCTCACTATGTCGTCTTGCAATAAGGGGCAGGGGCAGTAAAAAGCTGTGATTCCAAGTGCCACTTCATTTCTCCAAACACTGGCAGGAGAGCGCAGAGCCGAAAAGTATAAAAGGAGCCAGAATTGAAGAAGTCAAGCGGATGAAGGGAGCTCTTTGAAGGGCTCAGAGGTGACAGCCACGTACATACCCTTATAATAGTGGCCGGGGAAGATAGTAGCTAAGGAGTCCTGCCAACCTTGATGGAGTGCGAGGGCCAGGTTTCTAGTCTCCTTTGTAAGCCTCTCCGCCGCGGAGCAAGTAATGTACTTGTTAACCAAATACCACATCGACGCTAAGTTTTGACCTGGTAAGTCCAGATCTTTGGCCTATCTCACCACCTGCAAGAGAAAGAAATCAGTAGTTAGAAATGCCAGGGAGTAAAGAGAAAGAAAGTAGTAGGGGCACTTACTCCATTGAATGAAGAAGTGGCTTGCAGGGAGGCAAGTGCATCTTCTAGGGAGCTATCTTCTTCGGGGATAATTTCAGAGGCCACCTCCTCTCCTCGCAGGGGTACGCCTGTGATTGCCACCAAAAACTCGGGGCTCCCATGACAAGATCTTTGTCAAAATACTGTTGGTGCAGGGTGAGCTCAATAAGGTCAGCCACGCCAACCTTCTTCCATTGACTTTCAAAGTGTGGTCGTAAGTTGGCCACCCAAGCTCCATACTCTGAAACATTTAAAATCCATGTCCTTTGCTTGCCAGCTAACTGTCTGTGATGAAGGAGGAGGGTTTCTCCTTTAAGAAGGGGGAAAGGAATTCCCGAAGGGGATGAGGAAGATGGAGAGATAGTTAAACACTATTTAGGGTCACCCTGTACAAGCAAAGATGTATTAGACTAAATGAAATCCTTGAAGGATATAGAAATAGAAGAAGGAAAGTCTGTACCTGCTCAGCGACCAGGTCCATTAATTCAGAAAAAGATGGAGGGATTTCTGAGTTTGCAATAAAAAAGCGAAAAGTCAGTTTCAGGAGAAATTTTGGCAGAGTTTCCCTTGCAATTGGGAGTTCACAAAGCTACCTGCAAGTAAACACACTTCTAAAATACGTCCTAATACTCACTAGTCCGACCAAACAACGATTTCCAAACTTCAAACTTTCAGAGACACCCAAAACCTTAGAGATCATTTGGAACTCTCAAGGTCACCAGAAATCACAGTGGTCACCCAAAAAGCAATAAAAAGGAGTTCAAGAAAGTTGTACCTGACATGTTGTTGGTCGATTTCGAGGCTTCTAGCGGTAGGAAAGGAAGGGTTTGGGTGGTTTTTCTGGAAAAGAACATGGGTTATTAGGGTTAGCGATTTCATGGAAATAGGACAGGGTAGAAAGAAATGCAGGTTTACCTATTGTCGTGGACGGTGGCGGACGGTTGGAGGAGGCGAGGCGTGTTCAAGGTGTGTCAGAGGCAAGGGTTTAATGGAGCTTCGACGAGATGAGGGCTGGTTGGTGTGGGCTTCGACGGCGTTGGAAGGATGGCAATGGAAGGGCTATTCAGCGGTGCTAATGGTGTTAAAGCGGTGGAGGCGTGAGTCAAGGACAATGAGGAGGTTTGCGTGGGGTCTTGAAATCAACTTCTTGGGTTTTGTTGAAGAGCGTGGAGTGTTCTTGGATTTGCATTTGGGGGAACATAGACGACACTTGGGGTTTTTGGAAGCCGAGGGGTTTTGTTTGTAGAGAATGTCAAATGGGTTCCACCTTGAGTTTGGGCTTTTGGCACGATATTTGTCAAAGAGTTATTCAATTTCTTGGTGTCTATGCCTATTTGGTGGATTATTTCCGAATGACCATCATTGACACTGCCATGAATCTGCTTGAGCTATTTCCAGTCATAATTGGTAGGCCTTCGGATATAGTCTCGTAAAGAATTGAAGTGGTCAAAATGTCCAAAAGCTACTCTAGGCAAAGGCATTAGTTAGATGGTCTTCTCCTTAGATAATAAGTTAAGGGTCACCATAAGGCTTATATTTATAAGCCCAATAGTACAGGGGGCAAATGTTTACACCGAAAAATTCGGCCTATTTTTACTGTTTTGGGTAGAAAACCTGAAGCCCAAAGAGAGCCCATGGTTCGAAGTCCAAAAGAAATCCACTGGTCCTGACCCATCAAAAATCCAGTATCCAGTCAAGAGGAAAGCAGTAGAATTTAAGTTGGAGTAGGAGTCTTGAAATCCAGGATAATGAAGAGATAAGCAGATAAAGTTTTATCCAAATTTTATCTATATCCGGCAGGATAAATTTTTATCCAAATTTTATCTCTATTTAGTAGGATAAAGTTTTATCCAAATCTTATCTCTATCTGGTAGGATAAAGTTTTATCGAATTGCAAGTTTTATCAATGCTGGACACCAATCAGTTTTGGCTATAAATAGAAGTTTTGAAGCAGAAGAAACCTCTATCCATCCTCTCACACATCAAAAGCCTGGCATCTCAGCAAATTTATCAGTTTGTTTTTTCGGCAATTCTCTAGTTTTTAGCATAGTCTTCTCTTTTCAATTGTCATCAGTAATTTCCAATTTCTTCGTCATTGTATTTTGCCAAACTGTTTATCAATAAAGCAAAGTTCGTTTCTGTTAGATTTTTTGTCCCTTTCTAGCATACATAATCGTTTGATTTCAGTCTTAAATTACTAGATGCAATATTTTTTTTCCTTATTTCCTAGTTTAGAATCACTTTAAATTCTTGGCACTCTCACAAATACATTCACACCGAAAGAAAGGGCTACTTGTTAACTTTTAATCAAAATAAAGACAAGTAGTAATTATTATCAATAATAAAATATAACTACATTGGTATTAACAACTAAACAAGTTTTTGTTTTTATTTGAAAGAAAATAGAAACAAAAAATTGAAAAAGAAAACTGAAAACTACAAGCCTCTATTGTCATTAGTAGAACCAAATAGCCACTGTGACATATTTGATTACAATGACTACAAAGTAGTTTACTTTTGCCTCTGCCTAAATTCTTCTTACCAAAGGAAATTTCGCCTTTCACAATAAGTGTCACAGCTCCGATGCAAGTTATATTAAAGGAAGTAATAGCTTGTTTCTCATCTTGGAAAACTATAAACTTCACTAGTAGGTAGCAGATCCCCACTAAAATTTATGACCTTATGGTGGAAAAAGTATCATTAAGTCCCCTAAAAAAGTGATGAACTTCTTCCCCTTCAAATACGTAGATAATTTCTCTTAATGCACCAAAATTGCAAGTTGGAACAGTTAAGTCCTTATATCATCCTTATAGCTCTTGAGTGTGGTAAATATGCCATGATATATTGTTGCTTTTGTTCACGTAATATCACGATGTGGCTGGAAAATTCGTCTCATTTCATTGAGAATATCAGTCTTTAATATCCTTCCACATATGTATAGCGGTGTCTAAATAGGCGACGTTGCTGTGGAGGTCTCTTGATAAGGAGCTAAAAATCCTTAATACAACTAGGGAGTTGTATTTCTCTTAGGCTTTGGTATCTGAGAAGGGAGTAGCTAGTTTGAGCATAGTACCATCAACAAAGAAATATTTATTTTCAGCAAGAAGCATATTTCTCGTGGATCTTTTCCATCTAGAGTATACATTTATTATCTCCACCAAGGATACATGAAACCAAAATTGTCCTTACATTGTTTGATGGATGTAGATACTAAGGAGAAGAGGAGGAAATCATTGGTTATTATATTACTAGAATGGTGTTTAGGCTAAAAGAAACTTAAGAATGAAGAAGTTATAACTTGATGGGCGGAGTTGGACACAGGTAAGCTCTAATACCATATGAAGAAACATGAACTGGGAAATTATTAGTTTAGTATAAGTAACAGGTATGTAAACATCTCAAATGCTGTACAAGATGCTAAAAATCAACTATATGATGCACAAAAATTAAGCTTGCAAATTTACTTCAGATTCCTTATTAAGGTTGTATTGGTTGACTGTCATTTAGGGAAAAAACTTCTCGGAGGCATATGTTAACAATCAAATTTGGGAGTGTTTATGTTTGATTCAGAACGTTTTTATTGTAGCAACATGACATCTATTGTCCATTAAACACAAAATTACTTTGAATGCTTTTTTGATTGACTTAGCACCCAAAAAAGACCATGTTCAAAGGAAAAAAAATAGACTTGAAAACATAAAAGTGATAAAATTTGGATAGATTTAGTTTATTATGATAAAAAAACCTTTGATGTAATCTTGTTTGTTTTCGTAAAGAGTCAACAATTGTAAGTTAATAAAACTAGAGTTAATTAAAAATATCGATCTTACAAAAACTATATCATTATGTATATAGTCCTGATCCAACAATAAAATTAAGAAAATAAGATTTATTGAAAAAAATTAAATTATTAAACTAATAAAGCAAGACGATTAAGCTGATGAAAAGAAACCAATGAGACAAACATTCAAGGTCCAATTAAGTGGAATTTCAATTATTATGTAAGATTGATTATCTAGGCTGAAATAACAATTAACTTAATGTTTATCTAGGTTGAAATAACAATTAACTTAATGTATCTATGATATCTTTTGATGTACATATGTATATTCAATTAGGTAACTACCATATCTCAATTCGCAATTCAACCTAATCAAATTCAATAACAATTAACTTAATGTTTATCTAGGTTGAAATAACAATTAACTTAATATATCTATGATCTCTTTTAATGTACATATGTAGATTCAATTAGGTAACTACCATATCTCAATACGCAGTTCAACCTAATCAAATTCAATAAGTCTAGTTAATCTCTTTATTCTCACAATAATCTAGGATAGTTTTATTATAGATCTAAGTGCTTATTCTCCTAATAAATGAATCATACTTCACGTCTTAGTCCTTCTGTGGAAGAAGATAAAGGCTTAAGTTGTCATTGTAACCTAAAAATACCTTTGTTAATGTTATAATTCTCCTCTTTTAATTTCCCTTCAGGTCCCAATGCTTTACATATTTCAACAAATCATTACCTCTAGCCTTTGGAACTTTATATGCATTAAGGTCTCCTCTTTTCCACTCAAGTTCCAATGCTTTACATATTTCAACAAATCATTACCACTAGCCTTTGGAACTTTATATGCACTAAGGTCGATTACACCTATCCTACAAAAGGTCATCATTTAGGACTAGAGGTCTTTTTAAGGTCTTATATATGCAAGACTTTATTTTCTAACTTAACTTAAGTGTAAGTTTTCTCTCAACCATATCGACAATAGGCTTTTATGTAATTAAAAAGGGTTTTCTTAAGATAATAAGACTATAATTTCGTACTCCATGTCAACTAGCAAGAAAGATGAACTTTCTTACTTTGACAAGTAAGTCTTCTACTGCTCCAACTATAAATACTTGATGGAATGATCTCCCAGTCAAAGTAACAAATTTGTCAGCTTAAGTACCCCTATTCTCAGTTGCTTAAAAATAAACAAAGTATAAGAATAACACTTACACCTAAATCTCATAAATATTTAATGGCATCAAAAGCACCAAATTGACAAGAATTAGTGAAACTGTTTGGATCATTCAACTTTAAAAGAAGTTATTATACGAGATTATGTTGTAGTAGTTGAATACATGCATTATAGTATACTCTTTTAATTTGCTTTCATTGGAGATTATCTCTTTAAAAAAATTCATGTATGAAGAAATCTAAACTAATTCTTCAATGAAGGTTACATTAATGTGCAATTTACATCTTAGATTTTTTATATAAAAAAATCTTTGTTGTTCTTATCCTTTAGCTTTTGAGATAATGGAATTGGTAATACAAAGGCTTCATAACCGGTATTAGGGGCTACTTCTAATCAATGTTGATTAAAGAAGAAACTTATGCTAGTTCTTTTATGTCCATATCTTACTCATTCTTCCCTTTAGCCTTTCCTAACTTCTTCACTCCCTTTCCTCTTCACTTTTAACTATAATGGCTAACACTTGATCTATAAGATTCACCTTAGTATTACTCAGAAGCTTTTCCGAACCTCATTCACTTATGTCTTAACTGGTTGGCTTACCTAGATTATGAACTGATGCATAATTAAATTGCATCAACATTTTAAGTATGCCAACTTGGGATTCAAATTTGTTCAATTTCTCTAATTTCCCCAATTTTGCTTCCATTGAAGACATAAAATGCTTAAGATGTCTAATTCATGTTATCACTATATGATGGTGATGGTGATGGTTGTTGAAACCAAGGCATATTTTAGAATTTAAGTGGTCCTATAGGTTTGCCCACTCTAAATCCCTACTCCTTTCATAAAAATTTGGGGTGACTCCTCCACCTCATATTATAAGTGTTGGAAAATGTATCATTCCTTATAGCTTGCTTTCCTCTATAGACAACTACATAGTTTCTTCCTTTTTATAATTAGAAATTGGCTAAACATTCATGCATAAATGGAAAGGATTCCCATACATGCTATACTAGTAATATGCCTACCTATTGCCTATGTCTTAATTTATAAAAATATTTATCTTGTTATAAATGTTAATTACTTATGAAGGTAAATATAAAGATGTTAAGATTAACAAAAATAGTAATTGAATAGTTCTTGAAGAATGATTTGAAAGAATTGGTCCAATTTTTAACTATAAGCATACTGAGTCAATAGTAGGAAGTTATTAAAATTGGAGTGAATATAGAATATCAATCGTATAAAAACTATATCAGTATGTCTATTGATCCTAGCCTAACAATAAAATTAATAAAACAAGATCTATCAAAAGAAAATTGAATTACTAAAACAAGAAAAAAAAGGTAATTAAACTTGTGAAAACAAATCTATTAGAAAAACATTAGGGTTTCAAGTTCACTTAGGTGAAATTCCAATTATTATGTAAGATTGACTATCTAGGTTGGAATAACATTTAGCCTAATGTACCTATGCCCTTTCTAGAGACATATAGGTATATTCAATTAGGTAACTATCAACTCCTGATACACAATTTATCCTTATCAAACTTATTAAACCTATTTAATTTCTTTGTTATTATAATAGTCTAGGATACTTCTGTTTGTTAGATCTAAAGTATTTATTTTCCTAGTCCACGAATCTTACTTTACCTCCCAATCCTTCATGCAGTCTCTAAGGTTAAATCTAAAGTAGTCAATCATAAATACAACAATTAAATATAAGAGCATAAATTCAACCAAACAGATAATCAAATAAGATTTTAATAATCGAAATATCCATCTTAAGCTACATCCCTAATTCTAATTAGGATTTTTAGCTACTAAACATATTGTTTACACCTAAAAATGGGTTCGGCCCATTTTTACTATTTTGAGCCGAAAATCCAAAGTATAAAGAAAGCCCATGGTTCGAAGTCCAAAAAGAGTCCATTGATTCTAGGCCATCGGGTTCTGGTGTCCAACAAAGAAGGAAGTTGTAGAAGTTGAGGTGGAGTGGAAGTCTTGAAATCCAAGATAATGAGGGGATAAGGATAAAATTTTATCCAAATTTTATCTTTATAGGATAAAATAATGTTTTGTTAAAATCATATCTCTATCCAATGAGATAAGACTTATTTAAACCTTATCTTTATCTAGTAAGATAAGATTTTATCAAGATTACAAGTTAATTGCAGGGGGACACTCAGTTTGAAGTCTGGA
>JAOSBN010000004.1:31295857-31316568 GCA_027563595.1 Erythroxylum suave | reverse complement strand
ACTTTAATTTCCTGGCACGCTCGCACTATTCACCTAAAGGGCTACGTGTTGTCCTTTAACAAATTAAAGGCCAAACACATATTAAAAAGAAAAATTAAAACAAATCAATCTTTATATAAGGGAAAGAACAAAAAAATAATTGGAGAAGTTGTCACGATCTCCATCAATCTTGCCCCCAATCCTCCTTTAATGCTAAGAAAGAACAAAATTTCCAAAGCTCTAGTAGGGTGGCTATCAAACACCACTAAAGAAACTGTATTTTTAACGAAAGCAAAAGTTGTCACTAAAAGCAATAATATCAGTCACTATTATTAATAGTGTCCAATTTTTAAAGTTGTCATCTCCCATCACAAATACCTCTATCACTAATGAAATAGTGACTAATTTAGAAAAATGGTCACAATTATGCAACACTAAACTGTGGAATATATGACAAAACTATATGATCACAGTAACTTTACATATTTATGGCACATTTGTTGACACAAACTATATAAGTAGTGATGAATAAAGTTGTAACAGTACTTCATTTTATTGTGACAACATCATCGCCACTAAAATAATTGAAAATGGTGACAAAATATTTATCACTCATGCTTTTTTATCAATTTCCATTACTTCTTAGTTACTAACATTTTAAGGAAAAAGTGTCAACATCATTTTGTCACAAAAATGAAAATTCGGTCTTATGAAAAATATTGTCATTAATGTGTTTACTATAATCACAAATAAAAATATCAATTCAACAATGGAATTGCATTAGTGGTAAAGAAATTTGCATCAGTAACCATATTGTCTAACATATTTCGTCATAAGTATGAAAGTTATATGTTATAATAATGTTGACACTAACCAAAGATTAAATGTTACAATAAATTTATCACTAATATGTTTGTGTTTTTCATAAATAATATTATTGAATTTAAAAATTTAATTGCTTAATTGATAAAAATTTTTGCATTGGTGGCCATAAACAAGAAATTGTCACAAATGATATGGAATTTTAATGCCAAGACATCTCACACAAGCAAATAAAAATTATTAGTATATATAAAAATATATAAAAACCACCAAAATGTAGAAAATTCTAATTTCCAATATATAAATTTGGAAATTATAATATCTAAGACAATCATATTTATTACAATTATCCAAAACTGCTACGTACTAATTTAACCTAAAACTCTCCAAGGTAAATTTTCTTAGCTATTCTTCCAGATGAAGTTCACTATTGATTTGTTTCCTACAAATATTAAGCTACAAAATATTAAGAATCAATTAATTAGTTTATAAAATATTAAGCTATAAATTTAGTACTAACATTTTATAATAATATAGTGATAATATGACACACCTCTATCCTGAAATGACTAGGCAGCTTGCTTGGCACCCCATGTTGACTCTCTAGTTAATATCTGGTTCAACTGGAAAGTTCTAGTGGAGCAAAGCCTATTGCCCCTTTTTATCAAAAAGCTTTAACTCAACATTGATAAATATAAATAGTAGAGTTTTTTAATAAAAAATGTTTTATTAAAAATTTTGGCAGCATGAAGGATGTATTTTAACCTGCCCAAAAATTTCAAAATCCCTGTAAAATTTCAAAACAGTTCTATAATCACATTAAAATCCTCACTACAATTTTTGGACTTCAAGCCCATTCACAAGCAATCTCAACAATCACTTCAATAATCTTAAAAAAGACAAGAACATATTCATGCATTTAACTTTAAAACATTCATATACATGTGTTCTTTACATAAAATACATTCCAAAACATATTCATGAATATGTAAATGTTCCCAAAAATGTTCACGAGGGGAAAATGCCTACACAGTAGCACGTGATAAAGTTGACCAGTCGTAAGGTGGAGTCCCTACTACTAAAGCCCCTAAGCGTGCACCTGGGAGACTTTATTTTGAAAAAAAAAAGTCGAGTGTAAGCTAAATGAGCTCAGTGAGTATTAACATTTGGAAAACAAAAGGTAGAGTGTGAGCTAAATGAGCTCAGTGAGTGTTAACATTTCTATGCAAATCATATTTAACAATTTAAACCTCCTAAAACCAAATTCATTTCATTTCTTATGAGACACACCAATATAAAACACCTATGCTTTCTGAAATCAAATCTCTCAAGTTACTTTTAAAGTAATTAGTGGAGGCATTATTATTATCATGAACTTTCTTACACGACATTGCCCACCACTAACTTTTTTTCTATATAGTACCCTTAGGCACAAGGTCACAGAGTTAGTTCTGCATTGCTTACCCATAACTGGATAACAACTAGTTATGAATTTAGTTCTACATTGCTTATCCATACTAGGTTAACCATTATACGCTAGTAGTTATGAAGCCAGTTCTGCATCGCTTGCCTGTAATAGGCTAACCACTAGTTACGAAGTTGGTTTTACATCACTTACCCATACTAGGTTAACCGTTATACACCGATGGTTACAAAGCTGGTTTTACATCGCTTACCTAGGTTAATCGTTATACACCGGTATAATAATATGTATAAAACCTAACGGTGTAGTATAGGCTTAAAAAAATAATCTTTCCTCTTCATCAAACAAGAACATATTTTCTGTGTAACTTCAATTCGTGTAAAATACAACTTTCAAATTTCAATTCATCTGTTGCTAAAACATAAACTTATACTAGAAATGCATCATTCACATTAAAACTCATAATCATACAATATATAAAGTCACAAGTCATCAATCCTTGTGCAAAGATTTTATTCATATAAAATAATTAAAATAATATAAATAAAAACCATTTGCATAAAATCAATTTAAAGAACACTCACTACTTTGCAAACTTATTGTCAAGCATACTCATGCATTCAATGTCTCTTCTTTACCTACACAAAACTCATTTTGCTTAGGTATTTATTTCCAAATTTGGAAATAAGACATTAAAACTATAATTTCTTTTAACCAAATTCGAGATTAGTATTTGATCACGTAACTCGTATGCTAATCGTATTTTTGCTTATTTCTGTAAGCTAACCTATTGGTCTCCGTTTCCAAATATAAGTTTAAAAGTCACTTAAATACCGTATTTTACCCATTCTAACTTACTAATTTCTTCAAGATACATTCTCACCCAATTTAGTTCACCATATCACAATCATGCATATTAAGTCATAGTTATGAACCATTTCCAAAATCTATACCTCCACTTGTTCCTTAATTCTCACTTATCAAATGTTCAAATTAGGTTTTTAAGTCTCCTAGATATTTCTTACCCTATGTCTCTAGTTTCCATAGCATAAAAAATCATGTCATTTCAACTTTTAAATCATGAAATGTACCAAATATCACAAGCTGCTTCAATACATGGACAATATCAGGCTACCATAATCAATCTCAAATTCTGATATTATTAAGCTAGAATTAGGTCTAGGTCTCCTATAGAGATTTTTAGTAATATGTCTTAGGTTTTATTTCAATTGAAATCACCTAATTTTGATGTCTTTAGGCTGAGTTATGGTCAAAACAATTGGACTGGTTCAAATGAACCGAGAACCAAAGATAACATTTCACTAAACATAACTCTTTCTTTTGTCATATTCAACCTTAAATGCTTCCAAAATTATTATCTACTCCATGGCAATTAAAAAATCATCATTTATCTTACATGAATCTATCTCAATCAAAAGCCCCAAAACTAGAAATTTTGGTTAGGAAAACTCACCAATTTATTTTCCAATCTCTTGGGTATTTGATTATCTCCACTTAATCAAGATCGCTCCAATTTATGCTCCAAAACCATGAAAAATGGTAGCTGCATTCTTCATCTCCTTCCTTGGCTGAATGTCCCCTCTTCTTTCTTCTTTTCTTCCTTTTGTTTGGTCTCTCACAATTATGTTGAAAGAATGAAGCAAATTGCCTTACTTTGGCCCTTTTATACCCTTTAGTGCATTACACATGTCATTCTCCAATTGATCATATTTTAATGACTCATTAATCCACTCACCTGTTGTGAAAGGACCAAATTACCCTTATTGATATATATAGAACATTCCATCCCTAAATTTACCAATAGAAAATATTATCCGTCTCTAAATATTTACTGACGTAATAGGGAACTTAGCAATGGAGTTACATATCTATTGGTAACATAGCGACGAATTGTTATATTCTGTCGGTAACTCAATTAACGACAAAATATTATATTTCCATCAGGAAATTAAATTATGACAATTTTCAACATCCATTTCTCACTTCTTACCCAAGTTTTCTGTTGATAATCTTATGATTTTTTTTTTGTATTTAATGTCTATAAATAATATATAACATTGATTGATAAATGTAAAGTAAATGTTATCCTAAAAGTTATCATAAAAAATTATACAAAAACTTATAATGAACACGAACAAGTATCTTGAAATTACTGTCAATTAAGAAGTTATATAAAAACTTATGAGTAGGAGACTATCATTGCATTCACTTATCAAGAAGTTATCTAGGTGGTGAAGGTGGACGCCTTGAGTGCTGTGATGAGGTCCTGTCCTTACCCTTCATCTCATTCACCTCATTATAGAGCTGGGTTATGCACTTCATCAACCTCTCTACTATGCTCTCAAGCTAAAGGACTCTTTTATTTGATGTAGACCGTCTACTAGATCCAACCGTAGTGGATGTGGAGGATTGCAAATAACATGTGTTTGTAAATGAACCTAAGTAGAAAATCCTTCAACGACGGTCCCTACCACCCACTACATCAAGATACGCCTAACTCTCATCAACAGTTTCGAAGTTATATCATTATAATTGTTTATGTTAATAAGTGATACATTTTACAATTAATATTAAAGTATAGATTTTACATACATAAACTTGTCTACATCGGGTGTTGACGAAGGTCACACCATCATGCTTCTTGGAGTGAGAGCTTAAAAAGAGTTGGCGGGGTGTAGGCCTCTTGCTTGTAGACTTTCCTGCATCAGAATAAATTGTTATAAGTGAACTACAATTTATAAAAATTTCAATAGAATTTCCTCTATTTTTATGATAATTACCTTTTATTAGATAAATATATTTAACTTAACAACACAGCTATTAATGACACCAAACATTTATAACATTATTATTCTCCATAATGCATATATATTTTCACTTTAAATTTCATACATCAAATTACATTGAAATCAAATTTCATACATCAAAGTACAAAAATTAGGATATAAGTATAAAGTTTTGATGCTTACAATTTAATGTGCATGATCTTGGTGGGTCAAAGATCCTCCAGTGTGTACAAGAAGACTCTCTCCGACAAGTCCTCCATGTTTGTTAGTAGAATTGCGCTCTGAAATAGATATTGCCTCAGGTGATGCCCAATACTGCTGCTAACGACTCTATATTTCTTAAAATATATATGGTGGTTGTACACCATTCTTATGTATCGAAGCAAGAAAGTCTTTATAACATGTACGAGCTTACCTCTCTTATAAATTATAAGTTACAAATCAAATTTTTGATCCTAAAAAATTTTCTAAGAAAAAGAGAAAATCATACTATAAGTACTTATAAACGACAATATTTATGTAATTAATTTATAAAATTATATAAAATAAAAATATTAAAGAATATATTTTGTGTACCTCAATCTCCTAATAATAAAAATCCTTTGTCGATTGAGAGACATTCTTCTATATACAACCCTCAAGATCTATCCTCTCCTTGGACTTGGATGGGATATTTCTTGAGTAGGTTCTAAATGGAACTAACCTAATATATGAGTTATTTTAGATCATTTTAAAATTAAAACCTATAACTCCAGTATAAACCTATGATTTTATCATGTGTTGCAAAATTTTTAGAATTTTACTTACAAATTGTTAATAATTATGATATGCATTCTTCCATCAACTCCCTTAGCTCCAGATGGGAGGTGGACTCCTCATCTGCAATGTTTACCCCTAATATCTCTATCGATATAGGAGTGGTGGATGGTGTAGGGCTGGTGGATGGTGTAATAGGGTTGCTAGATGGTATAACAGCAGGTACAAAAAGTGATGCCTCGTCTGGATGTGTAGTAGCATCTGTAGAATGTAATGCTTCACCTAGAAATGCACTGACTTCTCCAAATCATTGTAATTTAAACCTTGACTACATCATATCCTGTTTTCTCTTTGATGAAATATTTTTAACCTAAGATTCACATTTTATTGAATTTTCCAATATATAATACAACAATATCAATTCAATATATAACAACATATTATTGATGCAATAATATATTTATTCATATAATATTCTATTACAAAATCAAATTAATCGCTATCAACACTTAATTATAAATCAAAATCATCATCTTCTTTTTTCAAAGAATTAGAATCAAACTCAGGTTCCTCTTTAGATCACTCGCCCTCCTTATCCTCTCCAGATGAAATTTCAACATATTTATTATTTGGATCGTTCAAAGGTTCATTGTTGTCATACGTTACACATGCATTTATTTCACAAACATCTTTCTAGAACAATTCACTTTCAATTCTATTATTTTCTCCTTTTCCATATAATTCAAAAAAACCTCTAGGTTTTACTTTGCATACAGCCAACCAATCTATTTTATCTTGTTATAAGCTGAGAAAAGGGACATAATACACTTGATCGCTTGCATCGCCAACACGAAAGGTTCAAATTGTCTAAATCTTCTTTGGTAATTGATTTTAACTAGATTGTATCAGCTGTACACTTTTGTTCCAACATTAGGAGTTGGATCAAACCATTCACAAATATCACACTCTATTTTATTAGCAATGCAGGTGCTCAATTTCAAGTATCTTAATAATTTTACCATAGTAATCCCTTAATTCTCCATGTATGCAAACCCCATTATTTACTATTGCCATTCTATGATCGTGATATTTTGTATGAAATTTGTATCGATTAACAAAATACACTAGATTTGATTGAACAATTCGCAAAGGTCCTTTCTCAGATCACATAAGAACTTGTTCTCTATTGGATTTTCTGAGGCCTACACAAAAAACAATTTATCATATTAAATAGTATAATGTCATCTAATCACTTTGATATAATAATTCAACCATTTCAATTATTACAAGTAAAAACTTACATATTTCTCGAACCATCGAGGAAAGTGTCTTTCAACTTTTTTATTGATATCATCCTATGTTTGTTTAGGCATTAGCTGGTGGAACCATTGCTCTTATAATCTAAAAGCATTATTATGTATTTTAGTTTTGAAAAACAGTAACTTCGAAAACTCAAATAATCTGTTTCAAAATCAACTTAAACTTACTACATAAAAAGCTAAACCTTTTGATAATTTAATAAAATATAACTATGGGTAGCCTCTATTTCTTCTGTTGTTAGTATCTTTTTATTGAACATCCATTTGTTCATCCTGGATATGTGAAAATGGATAAGTTACTATTAAATCACCCGTTTCTCCCCCATCGTCATTACGAGGAACTTTTCTTTCTCTTATATGCACATGTGGCTCAAAATAATGTGAATGAAATGTACTTGCTCCACTAAATAAGCATTAAATATTGAATCTTTAGCTTGTTTTGACATTTTTCTTCACATGATGCAAATAGCTACATTACAAATAGGGTTATTACAATTCTATGACTAAAACATGTTACAACTTTTATTTAAATATTAACTATAATTACATCTCAAATGGATACATCTATTGATATTGAACAGAACCAACAAGTTTAGTCTCATATGCTAAATATACGGATAGATGCTCCATACATTCAAACAAGCTTGGAGGGAAATCCCTTCCAATTTGCATATGATAATTGAAATTTCCCTTTCTAGTTTTTTATTTCAGCCAACTTTATTTCAAATGATGCTAAGCTTTTGAAAAAAAACTTAATTCTATTACAGCTTCCCAAACCTTATTTGCTAGCAACTCCCAAAATGTAACTAGAATTAGCCTTTGCATAAACATATAAAATCATGACTTTTCTTCCCAAATAAATTATACTTACTCATGTCCACACACCTTGCCAAGTTTGAAACTTAACCATCAGTAAACTTTAGACTTTTTAACCATTCACATAAAATTTCCTTTTGTTTTTTGCCTAAAGTGTAATATGCTTGTGGATATTTATTGGTGCAAAGATCTTTATCTAACTTATTCCTTCTACAAAATAGTTTCAAATCAACTTGTGATTTTGCATTGCCCTTTGTCCTCCCTTCAATGTTCATTATGGTGTTGAACAAATTATCAAAAATATTTTTTCAATATTTATCACATCTAGATTATCATTTATCAAATTAGTTTTCTGATATGGCAAATCCCAAAAGATACGTCATTTTCTCCCAACCAAAGCTTTTACTAATGCTTCTATTAAATTCTTCAGCTTTAAGTTTTGTAACTTTCAACATCCTTAATTTATCAATCTCTTATAATATCTCTTTACAACCTTTGTGAGGGGGGAGAAGGTGTTTGTACCATCCTATTCTTAATGAACTTTTATTTATTACATCTAAATGGATGATCTGGAGAAGAAATTTCTTATGGTTGTCAAACCAAGATTGTTTGGCCCCGTTAGGAAGATAAAACACATTAGAATCATTGCTACAATAAGGACAAACCAATTTTCTAGTTGTGCTCTACCCAGACAATATAGCATACGCAAAAAATCACTAATAGTCCACATCAAAGTTGATCTTAACAAAACATTTTGTTTAAGATATACATCATATGTCTCCACACCAAATTGCCAAAGATGATACAATTCAGAGACCAATGGTTGTAAGAATACATCAATTTTATACTTTGGACTCGTAGGCCCTGACACAATCAACGTCAAGAACATACATTCCTCATTCATGCACATCTATGGAGGAAAATTATAAGGAGTAATTATGATTGGCCGTGATGAATATTGTTGGTCGGATTGACCAAAAGGTTAGAATCTGTCTATCGACAATTCTAACCTAACATTTTGACTTTCAGCTGCAAACTCAAAATGGTTGTAATTGAAATGTTTCTATTCGAGTGCATCCGATGGATGGCTCATTATTCCATATTCCTATTAATGTTCATTATGCCATCTCATGTGAGATGCAGTAACATCAAAAGAAAATAGTCTTTAAAGTCTCGAAGTTAGCGGGAAATAATACATTCACTTCTAGGGTACTAATTTTTGTTCCATATAATGCTTTTTAGGTTTGAACCTAGATTGACCAAAAAAATTTCACTCTTGTAATTCCACATCGTCCCCTCAAAACAACATACATCCAAAACTACAGCAATCAATTTTTCAATTAGCAAACCAAGACCTCTAATAAGTTTCTTCATATTATAGGAATTATCAACCATTGTATGATCAGGAGGCAATGATTCATTATAACAAGTAAAAATTTTATCCAAACTTTGATAAAAATATGCCCTTCAGACTTTGTGTTCAATATTTGAGCAATTGGAGATAATTGAGTCCTAGTTTTAAAATTTGGCCATAATTCTTGGTCAGCTGATTTTAGCAAGTCAAAAAATTTTTTTACTTGTTGGTTTGGTTCATCTTTAAGATTTTCTATTTTTGCCTGAAACGTATAACCGACTGCATCATAAACCATTTGGGTGTAAGGATTTTTAGTTTCACCCATATTATTTGTTATAAATCTAGTCCCCCTTCAAACCCATCCATATTTATTGACGAGTTTACTTCATTACCTCTTAAAGTGCTACAAATTAATGTCTCCCATGTCGTGTCCACTTAAAATAATTTGGAATGAATCCTTTTCTTAACAAATGGAGATTCACTTTATCAATAGGAAGAAAATGAATATGTTTGCATTTTTTATATGGACATCTGATCTTTGGACTATCCATATATGCAGGTTGAGAACATGCATAGAGAATAAAAACTTCAACTCCCTCAATGAACTCAGGATTAATAAAACCATCAAGTGTTAATCATCTATACATCTAAGATCTATCAACATTACTTATTTTTGCAAAACTATTATTTAAAAAAGTGATTTCATAGTTAGTATCCTTTATAGTTAATATGTTTGCATTAATCACCTATAAGTAGATTTCAAAAGTTTGATTTTTAACAAGCACTATGGTACGTGGCATTATTACACCATATGAATCGAGAAAGCAAGTTTTCACTATAACTCCTAAACTCATGGAATTTTTCACCATTAAGCCTCATGGGAGTTGCATCATGGTTTCCTATCTATATACCATCCTTGGGGTTTATTATGCCTTAAATCATCTATAATTATACAAACTCATTTGACATGTAGTAAATACTGATGTAATTCAGACATCTAGCTATCAGTCATTCTAACAATATTCCAAACATCAATATACAAAACTAAGATAACTATGTTTACAATAATCACCAACAAGCTGATTTCCAAAGTTTAATTTTAAATGAGCACTATGGTACGTGGCATTGTTATACTATATAAATCAAGAAAGCAAGTTCTCGCTATGACTCCTAGGCTTATCGAATTTTACACTGATAAGCCTCATAGGAGCTGCATCATGGGCTTCCAACCTATGTACCATCCTAGGGGTTTAGTTACGCATTAGATCATCCATAAGAGATCAAACTCATTCCAAATATAGTAAATACTTATGTAATTCATACATCTACTCATCAATGATTCAAACAAAACCTAAACATAAATACTTATACTATTAGAAAAGAAAAAAAACCTCATCAATGATTATAATGATATTCTAAATAACAACACAAAATCAAGACCTCCTTTGCATTCACATAAAATCCAAACATAAATACTCATACTATTAAAGCAAAACATACGGTAGACATTAGTTAGACAACTCAACCATAGACTACAATAAAGAAGGATGAGGTTAAATGATTAGCAATGCTCTTCAACACAAAATATGGACTGTGAAAAAGAAAATTTTGCATTTAATATAATACACTTGTAAGCACAATGTAAAGACATTCTACCTACTTATTAAGGTTCAAACACTTTTAATTGACACATCCTCATAAGAAATCACCCATTTAAACAAGTGTTGGAAATTTTGCTGAGGTACTCTCATCATCTTCTTTTGAAATTGAGCATACCATAAGCTTGAAAATCATCTAATCTCCACTACTTAAATGGATATATATGTATAAGAAAAGGCAAAAGGTCTTTGAACATGGATGTATAAGGTCATAAGGATAAATATGTTAATAAAGACAAGGGAATAGAAGGAAAATATGAATAGTTAGTAGAGAAAGAACAAATAGATCAACAGTATATCCACAGATTAATCTGTTAAGATCAATAGATATGTCCATAAATTACTCCACTAACTCCTTATATCTTTTCAACAACCTATTTTCCTTCATTCTTTTCAAATAAAAGAATCTACGTCAACTGATTTTCAATGATTACCTTTTTCTTATTTTTATTTTTTCTTTTCTTTTATATTTTATTTGGCATGAATTTCCCTTTTGTATTGCCTTTTTCTTATAGGTCACCATCTCATATAAACTTTTTTTTAACAACCATATCAAATCATAAATAAAAACTCCACTATTCACAAATTAAGGTTCAATTATTTTTATTTTAGGTTCAAGGTTCTTTAGAAAAGGTTTACAAAGAAAAGGGCTAAAATATATAATAGGCTCAAAAAGGCTAAAAAAGATAAGGAATTTTCGTAAAACTTCCTAGGTTCATTTATCATTTTTATGCTTTTAGACACAAAACAAGTTATCTTGAAAAGATTAAATTTAAGTTCTAAAAATACAAAATCAAAGAAAGTATCAATAATAGAAACAAATAATTTTACATGAAGGTCTAATTTCTCATGTCTAACTTCTCATGAGATCACCCAAGTAAAATCAAGGTATTATCACTTAATAGTTTGGTTTCCTAGTATTCTCAAAGTCAAGTTCTAATTGGAGTTAACTATTTTATGGACCTAACTATTAATAATTGATCTCAACATAGAATTATGTATTCACTTAGAAACTAAAAAAGACACACAATAAAGATAAAAATAGATATAAATAACAAAATTAAACATAATATACTAAAAAATAATTAATTTTCATTTTTAGAGAAAAACATATGATTTTCTTCAGTAGGACATTTCATCAAAAAGTTCATAGGCAACCCGAATTCATCTCTACTTACTAATAAAACCACTATATTTTTCCATTTTTTACCAACATAAACACGTTCAAACACATTATTCACCATTCACAACTCAAAAAACACACAATATTGTAACAAACCTTACTCAAACCATCCTTCATAAACCCATCCACGACAAAACCAACATTCACATACGACTAATCTCGACTCAATCGAAGAGGATTGACGATGGATGAGAGCAAAGCAGTATATGTGGATGATGGACGATGGAAGAGAGAAGAACAATGGCAACAAGAAGAAAACCAAGAAACGAAAATGAGGAGAGAAGACGATGGACGAGGGCAGTTGTTTTGGGTAGGTTTAAGGTGAGAGGAAACAACATTGTTTGGAGTTAAACCAAACGATCTCATTTTCATCTATTTAAAAACATTAAAGTCGAACCAAACGCTGACGTTTAACTTAAAATTTTACTGATAGAATTTACCAACGGACACTCTTCTGTCGGCACACCTCAAGCTTATTTTGCCACAAACCTTGAAACCTATTTTTACGACGACCATCACTATTTCATTGCTATATTTTGTATAAAAAATTACAGGAATAATTTCCCTCCATCTTTACCGACAGATATTGTGTCTGTCGTAATTTTCAATTTTTCTGACAATTTACCCAAAAAAAGTCATTTTCTATCTCTAATTTCCTACGATTTTTTTCGACGGTGATTTGTACTTTTCTTATAGTGATCTTTATCTTTCTAAAGGGGAAAAAAAGAAAAGACAAAAAAAATAATGATTAATTGGAACTTGATTTTTTAGGAAAAATATGGTTTTAATTTTACCATCCCATATGCAAATAAATTTATGAAGTATCAATGCTTTCACACATCCTCAATATCAACATTATTATCTACCTTTAGTGACTTAGTAAATATTTACTTAGAGATAGGAAATCAGGACTCACCACCCATTTTATTCTAAAATTTGAACCATTGAATAACTTCTCATCTTTTAGCAACTAAACACTATATTATGATATATTCCAAGTAAAAATCATACAATAATATCAGTTGAGTAAGACTTACATTATTATCAGTACCACCCAAGAACAATCTCATCCTCCTCAGGGAGCCACCACAATTTTGAACAGAAATGGCATGCCACTAGCTACCACGACCTTAATATCTCTCCTAGAAAGCCTTATATGCAAAAAAAGAAAAGAAAAGAATAAGAAAATGAAACCAATAAAATCGCCAGTCAATTACCACATACTATGACAAATCATTTCGAACTCAAAATGGTCCTAATATGTCTGGTCTAACAAGGAAAAAGGCAACACAAGCGGAGCCAACCTATAAGAAGTCTTGGGGTAACTCAGAGACACACATAAACTCATCAAAATCATTGAAACTACTGAAGTACCAAGAGGTAAAGAGGGCATGGACAAAACTATATCACTTGGGCCAGGGAATAGTGAGGGTGGACAAGAGGGAGAAGTACTAAGGAGAAGAAGGAACTCGATGGTTGCATGATAGATGTGCATTATGATATGTTTTTGTACGTAATTGGCATGTATTTTCTTGTATAATTGTTTATTATTGTTTTAGTTTAGGACTCATTTTGTATGATTTCCATTTTTTTTCTTTTATGTTTGATGTTAACTTAGGGCAAGAATTGACTATTTTTATGAAGGATGGAAGATGGAGCAACATGGAGGTCAAACTAGAGATCAAAGAGGAGGAAAAAAAAAAGGAGTGCATCTGTGACCAATTCTCACAATCATGGGAATCATGCCAATTCCCAAGGTCGTGGGAATTATAATCCGAGACCTTATGCAGGGCTTCATTAAACTTAGGATATTTGGACTATAAAAGTATAATTAAGCCTCCATCTTAAAAGAGAGACGACACCCTTCTATAGAACCACCATTCTTGAGTGAAGAACACATGTTTGGAGCTTTGAGGAAGGATTGAAGTCAAGGATCATCACCAAGATTGGGGAAAATAACTCATCAACACCAAAATTCTAGATTTTGGATAAGAAGAGGAGTGTTTATACTCAATTTTCTGTCACTTTGATCTCTTTTATTCTTTGTAAAATAGTTTATTTAAATGTTGATGATGTTATGGAGAACATGCTAGGCTGATTTATTTTTAGGGTTTGCTTTTGAACTATTTTGTTAGAACTCCTATTTTATTGAATTGAATGAAATTGTCTTTGATGGTTGTTGATTTTATTTTCTATCTTGCAACAAATCAAGAGAGTGAGTAAGATGAAATTTGTGTAAGATTGTACAACAAGAGTTTGTGACCTATAGACCTACAATCATCACGTTAATTGAATAGTTAGAAGAGAGATCTCAGCAAATTCAATTGATCACCTATAGGATAGCTTAATAACTAGTTGAATTGGTAGAGTCATTGGGTAGGTTAAGAGATGGTCTAATTGATTCCCATTAATTCGATTAGGAAAAAGTAGTTACACCTTGAGAGAGGGTAATTATTACATTTAGAAATCTAGGGTAAGACACGATTCAATTAATAAAATATGAGGGGGACAAAATAGGAAAAAGGTAATCTCTAGTCTTTAGATTCTTAAATTCCAATTTCCTGCAATTTTGGTATTGTCTATTGCTTTGTGTTAGTCATTTATTTTTGGTTTAAATTTACATATTATTTTCATTTAACAATTTCATTTCTTAAACAAAGTTTCTTCTAAATTAAGCAGTGTCTAGGCATCAATCCTTGCGGAATTGATATCCTCTTTTTTTAACAACAAGTCACGACCCGTTCACTTGCCATTTCTGAGCATAAAACAAGTAGATAGGTTTTACTGTCAACAAGTTTTTGGCATCATTGTTGGAGATTGATTGTTGAGCATCGTGTTTAATTTAAATTACCTTGATTTAAGATTTTTTGATACTTTTCCTTGTGTAATTGTAGGTGCATGAACACAAGGAGCACATAAAGAACGAAAGAGGCTATGGAAGACAATTTTTCCAACATTAAGAAGCAAAAAAGAGAAATAAGAAGGGCAAAGCATATAAATTTTTCAAATTAAGCTGAAGAAGGAGAACAAGGAGGACCAGAGCGAATGTTGTTGGATTTCACGAGATAAAGCTAATGCTACTCAATATTCTACAAAATAGTGTGTAGTTCTACCGACTATCCAATAAGGATCCAAACACCTACATTGCAAATTTTTTGGAGATCTACAACACATTCAGATTCAAAGGAATGTCTGACGATGCAGTGAAGTTGAGACTATTTTCATTTACGTTGAAGGATTGAGCTAAAGCATGATACAACTCATTGAATTTAAGCCAAATTACGAATTTGGAGCAGCTCACCCAAGCATTCCTCACCAAGTATTTTCTATTAACGAAGACGATGAGGATTATCAAAGAGATTACAAATTTCTAACAGAATGACAGGGAGTCTCTCCATGAAGCTTGGGAGAGATTTAAAGAACTTCAAAGAAGCTGTCTACATCACAATCTCCTAAGAGAATCTACTTCAAACATTTTATAATGGAGTGAATCCGAGCACAAGGGGAATAACTGATGCAGCAGCTAGAGGTTCACTAATGAGGAAGACGGTGGGAGCAGCTCATAATCTGTTGGAGGAGTTGGCAAGCAACAGCTGCATATGGTCAAGCGAGAAGAGCAGACAAGGGCAAAAAGAAGAGAAAGGTATGATACCTATTGACTCGATTACTACCTTGCCAGCTCAAGTCATGGCTCCTACGAAGCAGCTCAACAATATGCAAGGAGCTTCTACTTCAGCAATTAAGGCAATATAAGTACAATGTGAGCTGTGGGGGAGAACAACCACAGCTTAGCAGAATGTTTTCTATTGGGAGTTGAGAGTAACGAACAGGTAAGCTACCTAGGCCAGCTACAATGAGGTAATAATCCCTATTCTAACACATATAATCTGAGGTGGAAAAATCATCCAAATTTTTTGTGGAGTAACAACAATGTAGGTAGCCAACAAAGATCACAAGGACCACCAGACTTTCAACAAGATCAAATCAGGGCGTTGGAAAGTAAAATGGATAAGATGATGGGGGGAATCATAAACGGATGCATGCAAGCTAGGAGGAAAAATAAGAAGACGATGGAAGCAAATTTTGATCAAAATTTGAAGAATCATGCATCATCTATCCACAATCTGGAAGTTCAGGTCGGCCAACTAGCTAACTCTTTATCTTCGTGAAATGTAGGTAGTCTACCAATTAACACTGAGGTAAATTCAAAGGAAAGAATCATGACCATTACTGGGATACAGAAAAAAGAAAGTGAACATAAGGAGAAAGATGGAGACAATAAGAAGAACAAACAGCGTTGGAAGTCCTTCCGAGTGGACCAGTAAGCGAGCTAATTAGGGAACTTCAACTTGGACTTCCACATCAGAGTTTTACTTAGCGGAAGTCATCTTCAAGTGGAATAGCTAGGAATTCCAAGGAAAGGAGCTAAGTAAGATAACGGACATAACAAATCAACTTCAGACAAAGCTCATGTTAAAGGAATCGCCAAAGAAAGAGATTATCGAGCACATATCAGAAGGAAGTCCACACGTAGCACAAAAGAAATAAGACCGGGACTTTTTCATTCCAAGTAGTATAAATGGAGTTAAGATAAATCAATCATTTACAGATTTAGGAGCTAGTATCAACATGATGCTGTACTCATTCAGTCAGAAGTTGGGTCTAGAAGAGCTAGAGCCTACTAAGCCATTAGAAAAAATGGCTGACAGAACGGTGCATTTGCCGAAGGGGATCATCAAGAATGTTTAGCTACAAATTGATAAATTTACCTTTCCCATGAATTTTTACATACTAGATATTAGTGAAGATAAGGAAACCCCGATAGTTCTTGGGCGACCATTTCTAGCTATTGCTCGTGTGATTATTGATGTTAATGAGGGTGAATTAATTCTGAGAGTAGGAAAGGATTAGTTAACATTCAAGGTATTGAAGAAAAATTATTGTTCTACTTTACCCCTGACGGATATCAAGGAACCTGAACTCCAAGGAGAACGGGAAAATAGTAAGGACCCTAGGAATGTGTTTAGGAACAAATGAACGCATAAGAAAAGGTGAAGAAAGGAAAACAATAATGAAGATGGAGTCCAAAATATGGTAGCCCATGTACAAACTGAGATTAGTTTATGCACTGCTACCATACCGAACATTTAAACCACCATGAGTAATAGGAGAGTCAAACTACTGAAGGTAATAAAAGTGCTACATGGGAGGCAACCCATGGGAGTCAACTATCCTTTGATTGTATTTGTTTACTTATTTATCTACTTGAATTCGTTAGTTATGATCATATTTGAATTGGGTTTGATTGATGTTTATGTTGTTTTTGTTTGAATTTCAATTTGTTTTTTGTTCAAAATTCTTGTTGATGATATTATCTTGATGTGTTTGTAGGTTTTGGGATCATGAAGAATACATATAAGCTTGGAAGAAGATTTGAAATTATAAGGTTCACTAATTCCACATTCGTGGGATATGTGGTGATTCCCACGGGCGTGGGAAATCTCTCCAGAATGTTTCTGGAGAGTAATCCTATGATCGTGGGAATTATGGGAATTCGGGAAACTTAAAGTCTCCCACCCTTTCTTCTCTCACTCATTTTTCAAAATTTCACTCTCTCACCCTCTAAGCCACGACATTCTCGCCTCTCACTCTCTAAAACTCTTCAATTTTCCTCTAGATTCTTGGTATTTTCTTCCTCTATTCTCTTTGATTTTACAATCCTTTTATCTTTTCTTGCATTAATCATTCAAAAACATAAGGATTTGGGTAAGATTTTTCTCTCTCTCTCTAAAATACAAATTTCACCCTCTCTCTCTCTTATTTCTATAGATTTTCTCTTTATAATGACACCACCAAGGACAATTATGGCTAGGAAACTAGTTGATGAACTCTAACTTCAAGTTTCCGATGAAGGTAAAACCAACTTAGCGGTAACTTATCGGGCTCCACTTTCGATTTCCTTGGAAGAAGAAGGTACGCATTTCCGTGACTTTAGGAATAGAGAAGTAGTCACTCCTAGGTATTTTTCTTTTGAAATGTTGGAGAACAGAGGAGTGAGATGACAACTTGAACAATCAGCTACAAATGTAGGGTGGAATAGAATTGTTCGATGCGATGTACCTATTTATGCCACCATAACTTTATATTTTTTCACAATAGTCCAATACAAACCTAAAATAGGTGTGTTTTTGGTTTAGGTTAGCAGGAAATGTTTCTAAACTTAATTATCCTATCATGTGTGAAATGTTCAATTTGTCGAATGCAAAAATTCTAAATGGTCACGCTGATTTCAATGTCGATGCTTATTGAAAAACTCTTATGGGTGAAGAACATTTTGAGTTCCTCAGTGCATCAAATTCTTTAATCCAGAGTGTTGAGCATCTACTTTTACACAAATTTATGTGTCTGACTGTGTTTAATAAAACGGAATGCAACAAATGCTAAGTCAAAGAACTTTTCTTTTTATATGGTGCATGGATCAACAAAATAAAATCAACACACCATATAGGATTTTTCGATCACTAGTGAATGTGATTAATAAAAAGAGTTTGTCTTTTAGGATGTCTCATATTGTTTCTGCGCTGGGTGTGTTTTATAATGTTAATATGGAGAATTTGCGTACAATGCCATATGATATGTTTGACATATCTTACTTGAGGTGTTCTGAGATTTTGGAGTTCTATTATATGGAACTTAGCAATCCTCAGACGTGTAAAATGAGGAATAGGAGGGGCCAAGATACAGTTGCTTCCTGACCTTCCAGTTCCCGAGAGGTCTCAGAGCCAGAGGAAGAAGCAATAGAGGCAGGATCGAGTGCACCAACGGGGGTTTACTAATTCCAGCAAAACTTTGACCAGATAGTTTCTGACCAACTACGCATGACATCCCAAATCGATGAGCTTGAAATCAAAATGCGATAGGTCCACAAGGAGTAATGCAACTTGAAGAAGAGGTCCCTCAACTTCTACCAAAGGAACAACTTTGAAGCTCCTTCGCCCACACTATCACCACCATCATCTCTATAAGCCATTTCTTACCCTTTACTTTTATTATTGTTACTTCTTTTGTTTGGTTTAATATCATTTGTGTGTGTTATGTCTTTTGTTATGTTTGATTCTTTTGTTTGCTTTTATATTATTTTTCTAGTTTTAATTTCTTTTATTTGGTTTGATTTCACTTTTTTTTGTTTTGTTTGATGTCATTTTCCCTCATTTGGTGGTTGATTTGTCACATTGAAGACAATGTGATCTTTAAGTGTGGGGAGGTCTCATTAACTTTCTCAATTGCATTTTTTTTACATTGTATTGAGTAAGATGTATGTTTAGGCATACCAAATGTGCTTTGTGGCAGCAATGGTGTTTTATATTAGCAATGGAACCACAGTTGAGTCACTCCGATAAATATTGCCATGAAATTCTATCATGTGAGTTAGAATTAGATTGAATGCATGCTTTAACTTGGATTAGGCTGCTTGAGTAGAAGGTGAACCATATAGAGTGATGAAAAGTAGTTGGTTACATAAGCTTAGTCACAAATTGACATTTGAACAATGAGGTAGTGTAGAGATCTCTAGTCTTTAGATTCTTGAATTCCAATTTCCTGCAATTTTGATATTGTCTATTGCTTTGTATTAGTCTTTTATTTTTAATTTAATTTTACAGATGATTTGCATTTATCAATTTCATTTATTAAACAAAGTTTCTTCTAAATTAAGCAGTGTCTGGGCGTCAATCCTTGTGGGATTGATATCCACTTTTTTTAACTACAAGGCATGACCCATTCACTTGTAATTTTTGAACTACTACTACTACTACTACTACTACTACTACTACTACTAAATTCACTACTACCATTCCAAAATAACTAAAGATAGGGGAGAGGGTGTCTTTAGATATTCTGCAAATTCAAGAATAACTAAACCTTAGGATTATCTATCCAAACAAAGTAATAACATGTTACCAAGAATATATGAGGAATGGAATAGTCATTCTTCTCAACCAAACACCCTATTAGGTTAGTGCCGTGAAGGGATGATATGATATTTGGATCTTGAAGAAAATCAAGGGTTGTGTTTATCATCAAGATATATACCTGGAACTAAGAAATAGCCTTACTTTAAAAAAACAAAAATGTAACTACCCAACCGAAACCATAATCAACATTTTAATCAAATAATAATTAATTAAAAACTTAAACTAATTGTGTTTAAAATCAACAAAACTTAGAAATTTAATTAAAATTCTTACTTTTTATGTAACTTACTTACCTATTAAAATGCTATTCCATTAAAAATTAAAGTGACGTTATAATACTTTTATATAATTAGTAAACATTAAATCAATCCAAACTACTCAAAATAAACCAAATTTATTCTATGATTAAAATTCAAACTAATTTAGATGGTTCAACTTTAAAAACTTTGAACTGCCAATTTTTCGGTTTAGTTTTAAAATTTTTGATTCAATTTATTGTAACATCCCGTCATCGATAGGATGGGTACAGTTCATTGCATTCATTTGTGGCATGTTCATGCATTATTAGTTATGTATAATTGGATAATTGAGCAATTATTGCACTGGCATACGTACGTACAT
>JAOSBN010000004.1:31276399-31288970 GCA_027563595.1 Erythroxylum suave | reverse complement strand
ATCCATATTAACTTAACCCCCATAATTACTAAAATACCCTTAACTAATTAAAAGGCTTATTTTATCCTCATCCATTTCAAGTAATATCAAAAAGGCCCTTCATGCAAGTAAATTCCAGATTTACCATTCATTTTCTGCATTTCCTATTCTGCCCCTATATGCAACTTAAATTTTCAAAACAATGTCGTTATCTTCATTGTCTCCACTTCTGCTATCTCCTCTCTTTTTTTTAATCATTTTCCATCCACATTTTCTTCATTTTTATCCCTTCATGCAACTTCAATTATTGTTCCAATAAGCCACAACATACAAACCAACTATAAACTAAAGTAGGATGATCCAAAATCACAAAAAATGACATAAAATAATTGCTAGAATTTTTACGAAGTGTAAGGCACTATGAGATTGTTAACCTCCACAACTGCCTTCAATTTTTCTACAAAACAAACAAAATGAGGGAACCTGTCAAGAAAGTATTACGTGAAGAACAAAGTGGTGCATTTTAACACACTCACCAGCTAGAAAAGTAGAGAGAAAAGTGAAGAAGAGGAGGACTTCGTTGGTATTTTTGTAACTTTTCTCCGGCTAATGACTTAGCTATATAGTTTTATGGGCTGGGTTATTGGGTTTGTTTTAAGTTTAATGAATGTGCTTTACAAAAAATTATTATATAAATTTAAAATATTATTTGAAACAGTATTTGATATTATATTCATATAGTATTTGCAAGATTGGTTAATACACTGTTGACTATCAAGAATGAGCTCACCAAATGGTTATATCTAGGTTGCCATGATCTTTCTGCTTCTCCAGATGAATTCATTAATCATTAGCATACGTTTTGTTAGATTGACAAATGTGTATATAAGCATTAGTTCAAACTTTAGTTCGTTTCCTCTTGCATTATAGATAAAGAAAGCTACTCAACTCTATACAATTAATAGGGTTTCTTCTGGATTCGTGTTTAACTTGTTAAGATAGATGAAATAAATGAAAGAAAATGTCAAAGCTTCAATTTGCTACAAAGGTTCAATTTGGTTTTGCTTTTACAAAGTCTGACACCTGTTACAGAACCAATGACAGCACAAAAAGGGCTTCACGTGGCAAATTCATTTGAGATGGTCGGTCTATCAGCAACTCGTATGCCTGTTTTAAAATGTGCAGAACAAATAGTGAATTGGCATCACGGCAGTGCTCATTACTCATTAAATAAAGTTTTATTGTATTTCATCCTCTGCTATACCCTGGTGGCCAGTATTTCTTGTTTGAACTGTCTTATTTCCTCAATTTTTGTAATTGGTAAGGGGTATCAACCATCCTGGTGATAAGAGATGCATGAGTTTTGTCTTTCTGATGTTAAAAAGAGAATAGAAAAGGACTCTGCAGAGCAATTTCAGGAGACTAGGCAAAGAAATATGTGTAATCTTTTTCCGGCGGCTTGATATAAACGAAATCAATAGAAGCTGTTTCAAGAAAACGACCAAAACTGAACACAACATTTATAGATTGTGTAAGTTGGAACAACGAGGTAAAGCAGTAATATGAAACCCACGGGCCGAAAGTAGGCATCGAGCCTTTAGAATCTCATGTTGAATCCACCTTAATAACATTGCATAAATTGATTGTAAATCACAAGTAATATGAGTGATGAGACATGTATCTCATCGGCCATCGGCAGAAGTGAAGGACTCTGCAAAACCAGACGGCCTTGCGGGTATACTGGTTTTGCTATCCAGATGACTCGAGTCCTTTCCTTCTGCTTCTTGCCAGCCCTTTACCATCTGAACAAGAGGGAGGCTGTAATCAATGCCACAATATTCTTCAAACTCATCGTCCAGAGGTTTCCATTTCTCAACAAGTGGAGCTAGGACGTTCACCACATGGCTCATATCCGGCCTTTGGTTGGGTTCCCTAGCCGTGCAATGCCCAGCAAGTTCCGCAATCACACACATGCTATCAAATGTTTCATCTTTCACATCGAGCGCAGGATCAATTGCAGCCCTGAGTTTCTCCCCGTCTGATTTGATACGCCAAAACCACGCAGCTAGGTATCGGCTTTCTTCTGGCCTGTCCTCGTCAAGAGCCATTAATCCAGTCAACAGCTCCATTAAAACTACTCCAAAACTAAAGATGTCGACCTTGGTTGTAACTTTTCCCGTCACTTAAGACAAATATAATATGTGCAAGTTAGTCTCCACAATCATTGTACACATCTGACGTGACATTTAGTTGGTTGGCTACAGAGCTACCTTATCACTACCATCTATAGCGAACAATATCATCGCGAGTTTGAATTAGGTTCTTGAATCACTTCTAAAGAAAATTCAATCTAGGATACTACTACAACTTTTCTTCAAACCCTAAATTTTTTTCAGTTTTGTATGCACAAGTTAGAAAATAAAAGTGAAACTGCTATTTCAAAAACCTCTAGAGAATGTGAAATGATGGAGATTGAATGGAATGCTTACCAGCATATTCCGGTGCCAAGTATCCAAAAGTCCCAGCAAGTCTGGTCACCACAGATTTCTCTCCGTTCTCTCCATCCGGAGCAAGTTTGACCAGTCCAAAATCAGAAACTTTTGCTCTGAAATTATCACCAAGCAAGATGTTTGAAGACTTAAGGTCTCTGTGTATGAATCTTTGATGAGCCAGATTATGAAGATACTCCATTCCTCTGGCAACATCCAAGGCTATATTTAATCTCCTCCTCCAAGAAAGGGGCTCTAATTTCAATCTTGTCCACTGGAAAAGATGCTTACTAAGAGCTCCCTGCGGCATGTACTCGTAAACAAGAATTCTTTCGTTGCCTTGGATTGAGTATCCCAAAAGAGATACCAGATGTCGATGGCGGACTTTTGAAAGAACTGCGATCTCTGCCTGAAATTCGTCTAACGCTTTACTGCTAGTGTTACCTGCTTCCATTCTTTTAACTGCTATTTTTGTTCCGTCGCCCAGTTCTCCTTTATAAACCACTCCAAAACCTCCACGCCCAAGCTCATTCTCTGAGGCAAAATCTTTTGTCACCTGGCGAAGAACTTGAACTGATATGACTAAATTTCCTGCTTCAATGACATGAGACTCACCAATGCCACTACTATTCCTGCTATCAGAACCACTTCCGGTTACCTTAGAAGTGCTTCCAAGTGTATTGCTGGCAACAGCAATCTTAACCATGTTATGCAAATCAGACGGATCTCGTGGATGAATGACGAGGGAACTTGGAGCATCAAAGCTTCGTTTCCCCTGCTTATAACAATAGAAGAATACAGGAACAGCCAGGAAAGCGAGAACTGCAATACTAGCAACAGGGGCTGAAACTGCAACTAAATTGGATCTGTTGTGACTTTTATGTTGAGTAGAAATCTGAGAACCCCTAGAAACCGAAGCCGTGCCTTTGTTTCCTGGATTCTTGGCTGGTGGTGTATCGGAGACTCCAGGTGCCTGGGTCATGTTAGTGGATGGGGCTCGTCTCGTCTCATTACCAACACTAAATAAAGGATTACCATCAATAACAACATTAACAGTGGTACGAAATCTTGGCAGTGGAGGGAAAATATTGTTGCTGCTAAGGTCTAACTTGGTCAAAAACGCTAAGCCAGTCCAATTCATCGGAAGAGGGCCATTTAGATTATTATGACCAAGTTGGATTTGAGTAATAGAATCTAGCCTTCCAACAGAAGGACTCAAGGTGCCACTCAGATTATAATTAGGCAAAATAATGGAAGAAACTTTGCTTTTGGCGTCACAATGCACTCCAAGCCATGATGCACATGGATCATTGCCAGTCCAGGATTTAGCAAGACTTAAAGGGTAATTTAACCCACCGAGAAACTCTACAAGGGCCGTAACTTCCGGTGCACACGGACTCCCTGGAGTGGATTGACAGAAAGAGTTTGAAGTGCAGGTAGCTTTGGCTGCTTTGAAAATTGGTATTGGACCCATCAACTGGTTATTGTTCAGGTCTAAACGTTCCAATGGCATATTTGCCAAGCTATCAGGGATTAAACCAACAAGTTGGTTTCCATTAAGGTTGAGATCCTTTAGCTGAGTCAAATTACCAACACTCTCTGGAATACTACCTGTGAATTGGTTCCCGTGAAGCCACAAAGTAGTGATGGAACTCATCGTCGCTACCAAATCAATTGTTCCAGTCAAGCCACCTCCTTCCTGATTATTTAACCACAAATTCTTTAAAGACATGCCTCCCCTGAAACTTGCCGGAATCTCCCCAGTTAAACTATTACCAGAAAGTTTTAAGTTCTCCAAGGATGGAAAATTTCCTAGAAAATCAGGCAATGCACCAACCAAATTGCAAGACATACATGAAAAAGTAGTTAACTGAGCAGAATCCAACAACCCTTTTGGGATTGACCACCCTGCAGTGCCATTGAGATTGTTGCCATCCAATGCCACGGTTTGTAAATTCTCCAAACCATCAAAGCAATCAGATGGAATAGAATAGAATTGATTGTAATCCAAATAAGCATAGATTAGCTTCGACAACCCACTCAGAGATGGTATAGGCCCTGTGAATTGGTTCCGTTGAAGACTCAATCTTTCTAACATAACAAGTTTGTTGAGGTTTCGAGGCAAAGGACCTTTCAAGCTCATATTCTGAACTTGAATCTGAGAGATCCTTGAACCAAAACAAAACACATGTTTCCAGCGTTGCCCACATGGATCATCACCATTTTTAGGCCACTTCAAGAGTTCTGGATTCTCTAACCCATCTCTAAATGCCTTGAGAATTGCCAAGTCATTCGGGTCAGTCTCTGCAAAAATCACCGCAGTCAGTGACAGCAATGCCAAAGAAACGAACTTTACGAGGTGGCTTCTCATGGCAGATCCGTAAAGCTCCTACAACTCAATTCCTCCACGTTACTAGAAACCAGGCCAAAAAGAGAAGATAAGCTCCACCGAGCCGCCTCCGTGGCAGTTTGTTTCAATACCAATCTCACATTACACAGGCAAGTGAAAAAAAGTAGCACAATTCACACTTATACCACTCTACATGGTACTTGTACAAGCAGTCGGTGGCTGAATGAGAATCAAAGAAAAAGAAAGCCCACAGTAGAGACTAGTAAGCTGACATCCAGCAAGAAACAAAGAAATTTGGATCTACAGAGGATCAAACTCTCAACGTAACTAACAAAAAGATGCGGATAATGGGAAAGAACAGTAACAATAATCGGAAAAACAGAAACATTGGTAATAGATTAAAGAACAAGATGGACCCTTTGCCTTCCTCGAGAATCTATGTGTGTCATCTAATCTTCGGTAAAGTAGATTGCCACATAGCAGGTGGTCTGTCTGTCTGTGTCTCTGTAGCCTCATCCATGCGTGACAAAGACATTTTTTGTCTTCTCAGTCGAAGATTTGACCACCGAAAGGTTGTTATAAATTACCGGTAAATAAAGATAAGCTTGGATACTGCCGTAGTATGTACAATGCAGACATACTGCATGTTAATAGATTTGCCTATTGCATAGAGATATAATAATAAGATGTAGTAGAGAAAATATAGTAGAAAACAATTCTTATTTAATGATTAAATTAACGTTTTTAACGTCAGTTAATTCTTTTATCATGTAAATTCTTTACTTGTGAGATGAATCAAGTTTGAGGGCCTTTGTTTTACAAAGTTTACCACTTGATCTTTATAGATGATTAATTATTTCTTTTTCTTTTGTGATATTTCGTAAGAAGTAAAATCTTATGTTAATGTGTTTATTTCTCCCATACAAAACAGAATCTTTAAATATTTTTATTATGGAATTGTAAAATCTTGCACCAATATGCTTATTTCTTTCACATAAAATATTATTCCTAGGTATTTTTATTGTTTAAATGTTTACCACATTATGAGAGTGGATCTTTATTGCTTGACATTAACATATTAAGAAATCTTTCTTAATCAAATTATTTGAAAAGCATTTGTCATTGTTGCTACAAATCTAACTTCAACAGTTGACAAGGTTAAAACAAATCGTTTCTTTGATAAACATGAGATTGCTCTTCTTGCACCTCTCTTATAAAATATTCCATAATCAACAACACCTTGCAAATATATGAAATTTCAATTTGTGGAAGATGAATCTCTCTTGAATACTCCATAAATATGTTAATAAGTGTTATAAAATATATTATATCTAATCTTATTACATCAATCTTCTCATTATTTGTTTGTAAAAAGGTATTTCAATCTCTTTTTCTTACAGATTTTTAATAATCTCCATAAATATTTTTGCTAGTATGAGAACACGATTAATCTCCTTTCCAAACTTCTCTAAAATATCTTATACAAATTTTTTTCTAGAAATAAAGATACCAGTAATCGCTATTTCAAGAAAGTACTTTATTATTTTTGGATTAACTATATCAAATTCAACCATCATAAACTCCTTAAATCTATCAAACATAGAATTATTATTTCTAGTATAAATTCAATCATCTACATATAAACAAACTATAAGCAACTTTTCATTATCCTCCAATTATATGAATAGTGTATGTTTATAAAGATAATTTTGAACTTTTTTCTTTAAAACCTAGGTTTTCATAAAGTTGTGTCAATTCTGTATGCCTTGTTGTGAGCCATACAAAGCTTATTTAATTTATTTTCCTTAAATTATTCCCTATTCCTTTCATATATTCATGGAGTTGATTAATAAAAACATGCTCCTATGAGTCTTTGGGTAAAAATGTTGACTTGAGATCAAATTGGTATATAAGCTATGGATTTTGTAGTGCTAATGAAATCAACAATTCGATTATATCGTGCCTTACAACCAACAATTTCTCGTGAAATCAAATTCTTATTAGTACTTCTTTGTAATTGATATCCAATTATTGATTATAGCCTTTGGACACCACATATATTTTTATTTATCAACTTCACTATTTTTTTATTTTATTTTTGTCTTATAGATCCATTTCACACTAATTGTCTTTGTCCTTTTAAAAGTTCAATTAACTCTTAAGTATTGTTTCTCTCAATATTTGTAATTTTTTTATCCATTGTCTTTCTCCATTTTGTTTACTTGACTACTTAAAAAGTTGTAGGTGCAATATAAAAATAAAATAAAATGTCTAAGTGGGTCCTTAAAATAGTCAATCTTATTACCTTACAGTCATTCTTCCATGTTAGTATATATTGTAATATTTCATGTCTTCTTCCATGTTAGTATATATTGAAATATTTCATGTCTTTGTTCTATTTTATTTGTAGTTGAGCTCTATATTCACTCATTTTAAATATTTTCATATTGTTATAAATACAAAAATTCTTTGCCATTATTTTCATCAAAATCAGTTGGAATATGTTCTTAGGCTCCATCTTCATTGCTTGGCTATATTTTTTCTTCATAAAAGATAATATCTTAACTAATGAAAATTCTCTTATTATTAGGATTATACAACTTGTTAATGTTTACATGATCACTAATACTAAGAAAGAAGCATTTTTCTCCTTTGTCATCTAACATTTTTCTCTTCTGATCTTCACATATATACTTAAATATTTTGGAATAGCTTATATATAGTCTTCTTCAATTTCATGTTTCTTCTGGCATTATATTTTAAATTGCTATGATGGACTCCTATTCATAATATTGACACTCTATTTCAAAGTGTCGAGAAAAAAGTCCTTAGTGTATGCCCCTCACTAGAGGACTTCTCACTATGTTTATGATTATGCAATTCATTATCTCTTACACCATTTTTAAATGATATGTAGGCTATTTTCATTTGTCATTTGATGCCATTATTATTATAAATTTTTTCAAAGTCCTGCTAGTTATACTCCTGTCTATGATCTATTAATAGTACTTATATTAGATCTCTTGCTTCTTTCTCAACTTTGACATTATAACTTTTAAAATATTAAATCTTCAAATTTCTCTTGTAAAAAGTAAGTCTAAGTTTCTTTTACTTTAACATCAATGAAAGTAATAAAGTATTACTTACCTCTATTAGAAATATGATTGATTGAAATACGAATATTTAGAGTATAAAATCTTCAACAACTTTTTAACTCATTACATTGTTTCCTTTACAAATGGATCTCAGTATTATTCGCTAATAACATTTTCTTCATAAAATTTAAAGGAACAATAATGGTAGGGTGCAATATAATGTGGCACAAGCTATGCATACTTATCTCCTTCCTCTTATGGCTTCTTATTAAGAGGAAATTGCCTACTCTTGATAGAGTGCACTTTCTAAACATAAGAGACACTTCTGTGCTCTGTAAGGAAGCAAGGGAATCTATATATCACATATTCTTTTAATGTAAATTCTCATCAAATATATGGAAAGCAATAGTCAAAATATCCTAAATTGATATGTAGGGTCAAAATTACACATACTTCTTAGACTGGCTTAGTCAGAATAGTTTAATCATTGGAGGGTATAAAGCAATTACCGTCATAGCTTTTGGCTCTTCCAAATTTCACCTGTGGAAGGAGATAAATCTAAGATGTTTCAATAAGAAAAAGAAAGACTGGTGATGATAATGTAAAAGGCGCTTATTATCTGGATTCAAGAACATATCTTATCGCATAAAGAATTGATAGGATGTAGCAATCTTATGTTGCTTTCTTAGAGCCTTTAGGAGTGAATGTCATCCAACATCTAGGTCAACCAACCTTTAGCTGCCCCAGTATAAGCTCTGACAAGAGGATGTAATGCTAGAAAAGGAAGCTCTAGTAGTAATCCTAATAGCAATTGCTATTACTCCTTACTCTAGATTTCACATGTATCACAAATCAAATAATAGTTAGAGCATATAAAAGATGTCGATGGGGAATGAAGCTTCAAAACAAGAAGAGGACTATATCCTGATGGAAGTATATATACAAAGATGAGGAAGGACACATGTCCTTATATTAATTGGTGTTTAGTGTTAAAGATTTTACTTAATGCTTTGTAAACTTACTATTTACCTAACTTGTTTATTTTCAATTTTCTTATTAATATTAGTGGTCTAACACTAATTGTCTTACATTTTGTATGACGATATATACTCTTTACAATTTAGTGAATTCTTTTACATTTGAAAAAAATTAGGAGACTAGCAACTATATTTTTCTATGAAGGCATTATTTGGATTTTATCAATCATAAGTGCATTTGTGTCATTAGTTTCTTTAATTGAGTAGAAGATATAATTAAACATTGATGTCAAAATTACAATACCTTATCATTAATTTCAACATTATCCATCTTCTTACCATGAAATTGCATGTTGGTTATTCCTATAATGCTTAAGCAACATAATATAAGAGCAACTAGCCAAGCTTCAAGATCCAATGCTTATACCTAGCATACTAGTTATAAAAGTTAGGAATAAGAAGGTTAAGAGACTTTGAATGAGTAAATTGAAGACATGTATGTTAATCAAGTTTTAAAGGATGCTTAGAGAACTATTTTGAGGGGCTTATTAAATCTAAGAAAAGACCAACTATTGATTAGTTTGATTCAAGGTGAGGTTAAAAAATTGATATGAACATGTCGCTAGATATGTCCTTAGATATGGTAATATTACAACCTATGTAACTCTTAAGAATAAAGAAAATGGCTTAACACATAATTGTAAGTTGGCTCATGTAACTATTGAAAATTTAAGTAGTAATAACATAGCCTCCAACATAATTATGTCTTAATATTTATCAGCCACTAAAATTCCAATTTGTATCCTAGTATTTAAGGAGTGTTTTTATACATTATGCAAGATTTTTTTTTTACAACTTTGTTTATTAAGATGCATGGATACTTTTTTTTCATTTTTCTTTAAAGCACTAAACAAACTCAACAAAAAACTTCAACTTACTAAAGTACAAGAAACCAATGAACTAATGATCAAGGAAAGAGATGATTAATTCACAGGTTAAATAAGAAATGAGGAATTCAAATAAGGTAAGGAAACATTAGTAAAAATGTCAAATAGGGTTCACAACAATTTTTTGAATTAACCTTACCAAATTTTCTTTTCTTTTCTTTTTTTAACCTTTCCTATCATTTTTCTTATTTTCTTTTATTTTCATAAAAACATGATTGGATAAAATAATAAAAATAATAGGGTTTATAATAGTTGAATATGAAAGGTACAAAATGAGGGATTGGATCTAGAGAATCCCCTAACGTAATAAGTAGAGATGGACACACCTATATACAATGATGATATAATTTTGATTTTTTTGTTAAAAATTTAGAGAAAATAGAACTTTATACTTGATATGGCTAATTAAAACTTTATCCTTGACTCTTTAGATGCTTTCAGTTTCCCTTCTTGATTCAACTTTTGGAAAGAGGAATATATCACTTCCATATCCTTTAGCATACTCATCAATGGTAAGGCTTATCTGATATTCAAAGATTCAAAGGAATAAGGCAGTAAGACTCCCTATCCCCCTATTTATTCACCATTTGTAGAGAGGTGCTGACCACGCTTTGAAAACACAACATTAAAAGGAACATTAATTTTATCTTACACAAAAAATGCAAACAATGTCATATTTACAACATCTCTTTTGTAGATGGTCTTTGTTTTGTTTTGTGGAGCTGACACCAATTCATTGAATTGCCTAGTTAACTCCCTTTAATTCTTCAGTTTGATATATGGTCTTAACATCAATAAAAACCAAACCTTCCTTATATTATCTATTGATGCTCATAACTTCATTATACAAGTTTTAGTATTATTAGCTTTTAGCATTATACCTCTTCCTTTCTACTACTTAAGTCTTCAAATTACCTTTTAAAAAAATCTTATATGGAGTGTCAGTCTCTCTTTGATATTGTTAGGATAAGAATTGGACACTGATCAAATAAAATTTTCTCATATATAAGTAGAATGTAACTTATTATATTAGTTTTAAGTAACCTTTATGGTAACTACTTAAGAGGTAAGAATCTCTTGAACTTCAAACCAAAAAATGACTCTTTTTAATTCAATTGTAGGTCTTAAAACTCAGATCTCTAATGCATAATGAAGTCAAAAATGAGAATAGGCAATGGTATATCCTTATGGCTTTGGTACGATAATTTAGGGAAAGATGGTCCTCTATATCTTCTCTTTTCCTTCAATAGCTTTAGATTGACTTTTCTTTATAATCTGAAGAAAAATCCTCTTAAATGGAAATGTGTGGAGCTACATTGATAGGCTAAGCAACTTAATCCATTGCAGCATTCCTACATATAATCCTTATTCCTCTATGGAGGGAAAACCTATAGGGTTAAAGCACACCTTAAGCTCTTTTACTAATAAATCCTATCAAGAAATTATAAGGCCATTCTCTCCTAAGGTCAAGTGGTAAAAGCTACTATGGAATAAGCATCAGGCTCCTAAGGTCTCCTATATTATATGGCTTTCCATTTTAAACAAGCTCAACATGATGGATTGCTAAAGAGGTTTGGTTGAGTGATCAACAAACTTACAAATACTCTTGTCATAGAAATAGGATGGCTAATATCATTACCTGTGCTTCTAGTTCAAATTTGTTATCCAAAGATGATCACTCCTCTATTAATGGTCAATGTTCTTAAGCTCTCTTATACTCGATTTATAACTTCATCTTTAAATGTACAAGTAGACTAGTTTAGTTATCAGCTTTGAGCTCATTGCTTTTAGCTTATGCATGTTCAAGGATGACATGTTGTTGTCTCTAACTAATACTAGGGCAAATTTCATTGTTTGTGATTCTATTAGTTAGACTACTGCAAGTGAACTTGTATTATTGCTTATATAAAACCGTGCATATTCCTTTTAAAAATGCACTCGTCTTTAATTTAAAAAAAGAATAAGCCATAAAAAGAAAAACTTAATTTTAGACAAAGAATTAGATTGGAATGAGAAGTATAATAAAAAGGATGACCACAATTAATTTAAAGGCAAGCTCTAATACCAACTGATGCAACTTAAGAATAAAACCTTAGAGAACATATAGAAAAGTTTGTATCATACCAAGTAAACTAAGTTAGATATATAAAGAGAATGCTTGTTACTTATAAAGAATCAATAAATAAATTCATTAAGTATGTTAATCCATAAATAAAGAATTCTTTTATAAGTTCGAAGTTTAATGAAGTATAAGTAAAAGAAGCATTCATGAATCTCAATAAATAAAGATGTAACCTATTATTATGTAAAAATACTTCTTAAATAATAAGAAAAATAAAGGATTTTAACTTAGTACATGATCATACTTTGAGTTGTATTCATTACAAAAATTTTAACATTAATAGAAATAATCTAAGACACAACTGTGTTAGAGATCATGATTTTATAACTTGTTTTCTTGGTAGTTAAAGAAACTAGTACATGATTATATGTGAAGTTATTTTTTCACTACTTAGTTTCTAGGAGTTATTCAGGTTATAACATAGTCATAAATGAGGCCATATTCATATCCAAGTCTTCTCTAACCTTAATTTGAATAAAAATAACTAATAGTTGGTCTTTCTATAAGTCCAATAGATACCCAAAATAGTTCTTGACCTACCCTTTAAAGCTTGATCAACTATATGTCTTGAGTCAACTATTTAGAGCCTCTTTAATCTTATTACTCCTGACT
>JAOSBN010000004.1:31264818-31274914 GCA_027563595.1 Erythroxylum suave | reverse complement strand
ACTTTGCTATATATAGAAGTTCGTTTGATGATTTCTTATATAATTTAACATTAATTTTGCAACATTGCATTGAAACAAACTTGGTATTGAATTTTGAAAATTGTCACTTTATGATAAATCAAGGAATTTTGTTAGGCAATGTAGTTTCTGCTAAGTGAATGTAGGTTTACAAGGTAAATTTTCATATTATTCAATCTCTACCTTACCCTATGAATATGTGAGAAGTTTGTTCTTTTTCTTTGATATTTAAATGTTTACATGCACTTCATAAGGACTTTTTACACATTATATCCCCTTTGTGTACACTAATTCAAAAAGAAGTCAGTTTTGAGTTTATTGAGGAGTGCAAGGCTATGTTTGACAAGCTAAAATCATTACTGACTTTTGCATCAATAATTCAGCCACCTGATTCGAACTTATAGTTTGACCTAATGTGTGATGCAAGTGATTGTACTATTGGTACTAAATAAAGCCTAAAGGAACTACTCTACCATAAAAGAAGAATTATTGGTAGTAGTTTGCACTTGTGAAATTTCGCTCATACTTATTAGGTAAAAAATGTTATAGTATTTTTTGATTATGCAACACTTAGGTACCTAATGAAAAAGAAAAAAAGAAAAGTCAAGGCTAATAAAGTGGATCCTTTTGTTGAGTGAATTTGATATAAAAATAAATGACAAGGCTGGGATTGAAAATAAAGTGGTAAATCATTTGATTTGTCTATCTCAAACCGAATCAAGTGTAATGTTGAAAGAGGAATTTCAAGAAAATTTATTTTTAACTAGTTCAAAGCTACCCTAGTATGCTCACATTGATAATTTCTTGGCCTCTATTGTGTTTCCTACAGGTATGTCTAAGGTACAAAGAGACAAGCTTCGAGTTGATGCTAAATACTATTTATAGGATAACCCACACTTAGGGAAACACTAAACCCACACTTATGGAAACACTACATTGATCAAGTAATAAAAACTTTTATTCCTAAATCTATTTTTTTTAATCTTAACCTTCTATCATTCTGAGGCACGCAGTGGGCATTTTGGTGCTAAAAGGATAGGAAGAAGTTTCCTAGATTGTGGTTTTCCTCTAGATAAATTTGTTTTGAGATGCATATGTAGTTTGTAAGTCGTGTGAATGGTCCCAAAGGACAAGTAACATTACAAAAGGAATCCAATATTATTTTGTGAAATTTTTGGTGTTTAGGACGTATAATTCATGGATTCTTTTTCTTCATTCTTTGGTATAATTCATGGATTCTTTTTCTTCATCCTTTGGCAATTTGTTTATTTATTTGTCTATTGAATAAGTGTCAAAATAGGTGGAAGAAAAGGCTAATTGGATTAATTATTCCAAAGTTGATATATGTTTCTTAAAAAACTACATTTTCAACAGCTTTAATGTGCCAAAGGCTTTGATTATTGATCAAAGGGCTCATTCTACAATTGAACGGTGGATGCATTGATCATGTAACACTTAAAGTAGCCAATGCATACCATTTGCAAATAAATGGGCAAGTGAAAATCTCTAATTAAGAAACTAAACTCATAATTGAGAGAACGGTGAGTCTAATAAGAAAGGATTGGAGATTATGGCTAGACAATGCATTTTGAGCATATTGTACATCATATAAAACTCCAATTGGTATGTCACCATATAGGTTGTCTTTCAATAAACCTTGCCAACTCCTCGTTAAAATAGAGCTTAGAGCATTTGGGCAGTGAATGCAATATGAACTTAACTAAAAATGGCAATCATAGAAATTTTCAACTTTGAAAACTTGAGGAAAATTATAATGATGCCTATGAAAATGCTAAAATTTATAAAGAGAAAAAGAATTTGTTCTATGATAAATTTGTTTTTAGGAAAGAGTTTTTGGATGGTCAAAAACTTTTTTATGATCGTTTTAAGATGAAACTTTTTTAGGGAAAATTACAATCTCGTTGGTTAGGACTTTTGTTGTTATCCAAGTTTTTCTTTATGATGCAATGGAAATTTAAAGCCTAGCAACTTCTAAGATAGTAAAGGTAAATGGTTACCAACTTAAATTTTTTTCTTGAGAATGTGCAGGTAACAAAGGTGGATGAAATTAGGTTGGTGGATCCAATTTATGTAGATTGAATTGTGAGTCTTTCATCCACTTGAGGACGTTAAACTTACCTCTACTTGTGAGGCAACTTAAGCCGTTCATTTTCTTATAAATTTTCAAAGTTCTCTCATTTTCTTTTTGAATTTTTCCATATTTTAATTTAACTTATGCCCATATATATTTAAAAACTAAAATAATAAAAATAGTGGTATTATTTATTCATCCCCTACATTAATCTAGGCCTAGTTAGTTTTGGAACAATGTCTTCTTTTAATGGTGAAAGTGTATAATTAAGAGATATACATAGAGGAGTATAGTGCTTGATCGTAAAAAAGAGCGAGAGTGTTCGTTTTAAACAAGGCAAAAGGTTTATATTTAACCCAAGGATTATGTCCTTTGATAAATTTAACCCTAATGTCTCAGAGAGTAAAAGCTAATCCCTATCATTTAACAAACATTAAAATTCAACCATAAATTAACCGAGAAGTTGACAACAATGTGACGTCGTGGATTTTATACCAAGTTAGTGATGACCTAACATATATTTATAATATTTTAATGTCTAAGTGAGTCGCATGAAGCCACATAGATATAACATGGTAGTATGGAACTCGTGCACTTAAATTAAAAAATTTAAAATTTATAACTTTCAATATGTAACCTGTTAACTCAAGTTAGGATCCGTGTACTTTTAACTCATGTAAAATTTATAAATTTTAAGTTTTATAAACACCTCATGTATCACCACCCCTACGATAACTCAAAGCTTATCCAAGTTGTTACTCCTTTGTGTCTTCCTTATTAGAACATGAAACCTTAAATCGTAACCCTAACCTTGAAAAAGACAAGCTTGTCATAAAACTCTAAAACCTGCAAGTGTACAAGATTGAAGAAGCATTGGATTCATTAAGAAAGATCATAAGGACACCTCGAATATAGTCCCATCCCTAGGTAACGGTAGAAAGTTCTTTTTTATACACATTTAGAAGATTTACCCTAAATTAAAAGTATTGCAAATGACTTTGCTAAATGAGTTAATGCCATTAGTTGAAATTTTAGAATTTGTTAAAGCTACATATTGTTATCCAAATGTTTCAATTACTTATCTAGTTCTATTGTGTATACCTAGGACTGTAGCATCATCTGAGGGATTTTTTTCAAAGTTAAAATTACTGAAAACCTACTTGAGTTCATCAATGTCATAAGAAAGGTTAAATGACTTAGCTATTTTATGTATTGAGAAGGATATATTGGAGAATATTGATCTTGATACTATTATTAATGATTTTTCATTTATAAATTTTTGAAATTTTTTTTTCATAAATCATGATCATCTATGTGTTTGTTAGTGCAATTCTCTTAGTGTTTTGCAATAAAACATTGTTGTTCAATTGTTGCTATTGCTATTTTGTTGTTACTACTACTATTTTTAGTAATTTCATTGTTGTTGACATTTACAAGATGATATTACCTAATGTTATGATCATTTATTATTTTGTTGAGTGTGTGGACCTATAAATTGAGTCACTTATGTATGGATATTAGATTTTAATAATAAAAATATGCTTTTAAAGTTTACATATTTGTGTCATGCTTAGACACTAACATCACTATGATCTTTAGCCACTTCAAGGTACAATAACATTCAGGTGAACACAGTTGTATGTTTAGTGAACTTGTCGTTAAAGAAAGTGAATAAAGTTAAGATTGTCTGATTAGGGATTGTCCCTTTATTAGTTGATGTTCTAAAAGTAGTCTACTCAAATCCTAAAAACATGCATGTGGTGCAATCTTCAGCTTAGCACTTGAAGACCATAATAAGATTGCAATCAACATTTTAGGTTTTCTGCCACCATTGATTCACTTGCTCTGATCAGAGAGTGAACGGGCTTGTAATGACTTGGCCTTAGCATTGTACCACTTGTCACTTATTCAAATCCACAGAGCTAAGCTTATTAAGCTTGGTTCAATGATAATACTATTAGGAATGGTCAAGTTAGGTCATATAAGAAGTCAAGTTATGATGGTGTTGGGTAACTTGGCATTGTGTGCTAACGGTCAGTTGGTGATATTCGACATTAGAGGCATGGAGTGTTTGGTAGGGATGTTGAGGACGTGTACTTTCGATTTATGTAAAAGTTATAAAATTTAAAAATTTTAATTCTAGTACATAGGTCCCACACTGCCATATCATATCCATATGGCATCTTGGGCCCACTTAAAAATTAAAATATTATAAATATATTCCAAGTCTTCACTGACCTAGTAGAAAATTAATGGCGACATATTGCCTTCTATTTCTCGGTTAATTTAGGGTTGAATTTTAATGTTTGTCAAATGATAGGATTTAGTTTGTACTACCAAAATCATTATCGTCAAAATTTTTAGAGGATGTAAACCTTAGGTTAAATATGGCCCTTTTTCCTTTTAAACAAATAAAAGGGGTATATTTATCTTTTAGAATACCCACTACTTTCATTTTTTGTTTTGTTTTTGTTTATAGGTAAGATGTTAATAATTTAAGGTAAGCAAACAAATCCACTCATTCTTACCTTACAAAACCCTAGTAACCCTATTCCTCTCCAACCTCATTTTTTTAACTCTCAAAGCCTAATGCACAACACTCAAATCCTAAACCAATTTACACATTCCTTATGCACCACTTACAGACCCATACAAGCCACTATCATCTCTTCATCTTCTTTAATGGCTTTATCTTCTACCTAATCCATAAATCTTGAACCTATTATGCAAATTTCCAATCATTAACCTTTTAAGGCCACACTTTATAAATCTTGCACTCCCATCCCATTAATGATAGATAAGACCTAATAGAGACCATCCATTATAAGCTAACGATAGCATTACCACTTGGGTCTCTCATTCTTTTAACAAAACATGGGATCACTCCTTTATCTTTATCAGCTTTGAAATGACTAGCTCAAAAATTTACCCCATTTGCACTTGAGAAGTTTTCTTTATGATATATATTCACTACAAATTTTAGTCTATGTTTATGTTTGTCTGTGTTAGTGTGATTTGGTTAGTATGAATCGATTATCATTAATATCTTCATTATGAATATGAGTTTAAAACATGGTTGATAAAATGGTATGGCTGAAATATTTAGTTTAATTGCAATTTTCAAGATACTAAACATTATTCATACTTGGGAGAATTAACCAAACTTATATTAGGGTAATACATTGTTTTACAGTTAAAGAACCTTGTAAACAGGGAAATTAATTAAACTTGTGAAAGCTTGAACCAATTAGAGTGCAACATCCATATCATTCTTTATTTTCTTAATTTGTGATTTCTTATATGCAAATTATTCTTTAGAACTTGTTTAGACCTGGTTTGAGTCCACAGTTAAATATTCATACATGAAAATGGTATGGACATTCTTTGTTATTGACCTCTTTAACTCAAAAAGCCATATAAACTCAATCTCCCTAGTTAAGCCTCTTTGAGCCTTAATTCTTTTTCTTTGAATTAGAACCATATCACAAACAAAAGCCTTCAAATGAAAATCCTCACCTAACTATAGATGTTAGTAAAGTAATTTAAACTAAAATTTGTTATAACTTAAGTGGAGGGGAATAAGTGAGTCAAAGAAATTTTGTGAAAAGATACTTGAGTATATAGGACTTGAGAATATATAGTTGTTGTTGTCTTTATTTATTGTTTAGTTTATTGATTAACGTTTAGAAGTAAATGAAAAAAAAGAAAAATAGTTCAGAAAAATTAAAATGAGAGTAACTATGTATTACAAAATGCAGTCCTAGTTCTTCATTAAATTAATTGAAGGAGCTAATTGCAGAATTCTTTTTAATGAAAAGAATATCATAGTTTGAAATCGCCTTATTATTCACTACAAATTTTCAGTTGCTTTACTAACATTTATAGTTTGTACCTTTATTATCCCATAATTTTTACCCTTGTCTACAACCCCATTATAACCATAAATAAAGTACTTTTGATTTATTTATGGTTATACCTTAAAGTGGTGGGAATTGGTGCAAAAGCAAGCTTACAGTAGGATGTTTGCATTATAAGACTTTGAGCAAGACATGGAACCTTAAAAACTTTGAGTGTTATAAGTGAAAGCATAAGGAAAATTACCTTGATATGCATTTTGGAATGATATTGATTTAATTAATACTTTTTCATACATCATGGTTAGCTTAGGCTATAATAGAATGTTATTACCTGATTTTTAACTGATTGGTTCTCAATTTATGCATTTCAATCTAGTGTTTTAAGGAATGAACTTTGGCAGTTAGTTTGTGCTATAACATGTTTAGTTCAACTATGTTTTACTCGAGGATGAGTAAGAGATTAAGTGTGAGAAATTTTGATATGTCTTTAAATTGTTTAAATTTTTTTAAGTCAATTTCCTTCATATTAATTGTTAATTAAGATTAAATTAGAAACGTCATTTTGTTTTGTAATTAAGACAACAAGAAGTTAATTGGGAGTGAATTTTCGATGAGTTAACATGATACAAGCTGAAAAATTGTAAGTTTGTTTGTAAGGAAGAGTTCTTGAGACTGAGCATGCCCATGCTTATCTGGTGCAAAAAAACAAAGGCTGAAAATTTTTAAAAATAAAAGATAAAGAAGAAACTAATAGAAATATTGGGATTCAAAAACTTGATTTATTGCAAATTTCAACCACAACTAAAGACCCACAGGTTGATTTTTTATTTTAAATTTTAATTCATTTACTAAGGCTTTGAAAAAGAAAAAAAATCTGGCCATATGTAAAAGGAGATGATCTTATTGAATCATCTAGAGTATTTTTCTTTGTCTTTTTGCATAACTTTTATTAGAGGTCAAAAGGTAGAGCTTTTTTGTCATATTTTTCTCTAAAAATAATAAAATTTGGATATTCTCTTTGATGACCTATAGTTTGGCCAAAGGAACTAGAAGCCATTTGTATGCTTGAATTTGTAAGACTTTTGAGTGAACAAAATATAGTTTAACTTTTTTTAGATATTGATTGTTCTTTCATATTCTTGGTATTATTGTTTTGGTTGATTATTGAGGTGAACTTTAGTTGGTTAATTGAAATAATTTATTACTAGAAGAATAAATACATTTTTAATTTTATAGTTTTTAATCAATAGTAGCTTATAGGAACCATTTGTTGGCTCTATTAGAAACTATAGTTCTTAGGGAGAACAATCATCTTAATTATAAATAGTACAATGTGTTATTTGGTTGTGTTCCTCGTTTTTTCTAGTGATTAAGGGTAGTTGTTGACAAAAGTTTGGATCATACCCTAATTTTTTAGCTTCCAAGAACTGAGTGAATATATGTTTTTGCTTAATAACTTGTATGAAAAAACTGGTAATATGAAGCTATCACAAAATTATCTGTAAAAATAAATTGGTGATTTTTAGTATTAATGAACTTATGAAATACCAATAATAGAAGGTATTGTAAGCTAAAACGTGTTTCTATTGATTTTTATTTCATAAAATTCTTACTTTTATTGTTAATCAATTTAGCATTTTTTAATTTATTCATATTACCAAATTCCCCTTCGTTTTATCCTCATGCATTTCTCTACTACATTTAAATTAATAATTCCTCTTGAGTTCATCTTTTGTTTAGCGCTAACTATATATTTAGTATGTTTAACCTTGATTTTTAATTTGGTTGCAGGTGAGAACATCACCATGTTTCGTTATCTTTTTTTTTTTTTCCTGTGAATGCAATTATGATGAAGACAATTACCTCTTTTTGTCATTTGCACCTTGTATTACTTTTTAGAAGACATTTTGTATCCTAAGGTTTAGCTTTTGTCAGAATTAGAATTACATGTTTGTGTATGACCATTTGCTTATTTAACATAGAACTAACTCATGAAACAATACACCATTTATTTGTATAACAGAGGAGCGAAATAGTATACTTGACAAATTTTCTAATAAAGTGTACAAGGGCCCAAAACTTTTGTTGTGATTTGAAGTCTTATAGAATGATGAATACTTTAATGAGAAACAGGTTTAAAAAGTACAATAAACTTAACAGATATACTTGGTGTTTATTAAAAATTGTTATTATCTACTATGTTTAGTTTAAAATTGTTATTATCTTCTTCATTTGATAATCCTTTTACATGTTAATCACTCCTATGTTTTTGTCCCTATTTTCAAATCTTTTCTTTTTATAGTTGTCATATTTTTAAGAATTATATATATATAAATACGTGATAATATAGATGATATTGAGTAAAACTTGATAAAAAGGAATAAGAGTAATTAATTATTTTAATTTATTTTTAATAAAAAACTAAATGTTTTTTAATTAAATTAATAATTTTGTTATAATTATTAAGGATATGAGTAAAAATTAAGTAATTTATTGAAAGAAGTATAATCATTCAATTTTCTGTTTATATACTATTATAAATAAATTAAACAATTAACATAAATGAGCATTTTTGATCAATTAATATTTCCAATTCTAAATCTTATCGTCCCATTTAACTAACAACAACCCCCAATAAGCGTTTCGTCGAGGTTTGGGCAGTTCTAATAGTAGACATCTTTATTCTTACTTGATGGAGAGACTATTTTTTAATTGTGCCATTTAACTGGTGAGCTATTGATCTTTAACTTAAGAAGTCCTATCTCACTATAAATTATTGAATACCTGAATTGATTTTTATTGGCGAAGGGATGTGCTTTTGACTTCAGGGCCTATACTCCCTGCTCTAATTCAATTCCTTTAAAAATTATTTATAATTAATGTACAGATTTACAACTAGCAAATGTTCAAAACATGCCAAAGACCGCTGCATTTAATGAACATTCCTAGTTTTGATTCTCTCTTTAAGCCACATATTAATGTCTTCACCTTTTTCTTATAATATCAAACAAACAAGGGAAATTTTCTTAAATGATAAACCACTGGAATTATAAAAATAAAATAAATTGAAAGAAAACAGACTTAATAAAGTATTGGATTGCAATGCTTTAATGTTAGGCACTAGACGGGTCACGAAACAACAAACTAAAGGTGTTTGGCTTTTTACCATTACTATTTTCTGGCCGCATATGCATCATTAATTGCAAAAGATATTGACAACGAAGTTCATGATTTTATTGTGAATGATTATGATAGCTACGAGTGTTGCCTGATCTCGTTCAATGTGAACGTGGCATGCAATACAATAATATTTCCCCCTTTTATCCAACTGTTGCACTTATTTTATGCGTGACAAAAGCTGCTAAAAGTCAACATAGGAAGATAATAAGAACTAAAATGAATGTTGTCCAATGTATTTAAGAAAGTTCTACCATCGAAGTTAGATTTAACCGCACATTTGACAATCAAGAAAATGCGTGAGAACTGACAAAAAAATACCGTAAAAGAACTATGTATTTAGTTGGGCTATAAAAAGGCGAAAAATGAAAAGGCAAAGAAGACGTGGCTCCATAATTATGACCATTATTAATGTGACCGCGTTAGTGCGAAATTTACGGATTTAACGAAGTCATGCTTACTTTTATGGACCTACATAGCCATTTGAAAGTATTTGCAAAACTGTCGTTTATGTTCTTTTCTTGAGGAAACTTGTGCTCTTTTAGTTGCTTAGCCACAAGAGGCGTAGAAATGTAAAATATCCATATTAATATGATACGAAACGATATCATTATAGAAATGTAAATCTTAATTTTAGATTTAATTCTTATAATTTAAATATTTCAATAAAAAATAAAAGTCAAATCATTGGATTCAATTTATAGTTCGATAAATTCTTTGTGCTCTATATGTTTCCAGAAAAAGAAGATCAAGAATCCAATAAATAGTCTCTAATTATTATTTTGTTCAATAAATGATATTTATCTGTTAATTAATTTATATAGTGACATTTTCAACAAGACAAAAGTAACCAAAGTTATTTTGATCAACTAGAATTAATTAAAAATAATAATAAAATAAAAAATACAGTGATAGAAACTAGTCTTATCAAATTTTAAAAATAATTGATTAA
>JAOSBN010000004.1:31234678-31248132 GCA_027563595.1 Erythroxylum suave | reverse complement strand
TTGTGAATTAATTGTATTGAAAATCGATGTGGAGAATATATGTATTGATTTAGAATTTTTGGAGAATTTTAGGAAAATTCCCAAATATTATGAGTATATTTGGACTAGGAAAAATGTCAAGTGGCAAGTCAATTATAAATGGAAATAGAAATAAGAGTCAGATGATATTGGAGAAATTTTATAGATAACTTTAGAATTTTTAAAAATGATATTTAAAAAAAATTGGGAGACAATTGTAGTAAAAATATTGGAGTTGGTTGGACTAGTTAAATGAGAACTAGTTAAAGCCTTGGATTAGTGACAAGTGTCACTTTTAAAGTTGATCTTAAAAAGTTTACTGCTATTCCTTTAACTTTGAAAGACAAAGACACTATTTGTCTTGTCTTAAAAATATCTTCTTCGTAGCTTTCTTCTTGAAGCTTCTTCTTCTTTTTCAGATCTTGTTTCATCGAACCTTCACCAAAGTTACACTTTGCTTTCCTCTACCTATTGCTACTTCCATTTTGTTGTCTCTTTCTTTTACCATAAGAAACCTAACCCTACAACCTTGGAATGTGGATGATCTTGTGATATTGGAAAGCTAGAATTCAAGTGATTTTGAAAGATTTTAGAGCTTTAAACAAGTAAGCATTTTATGGTTTTGTATTGTTGCATAAGATGAAGCATGCATCATGTTAGTTAGCCATTGATGTTATAAAATGAAAATGTACATGTGCTGAAGTATGTTATATGTAGTGCTTTATTGAACATATATCTGTATTGTGGCCATATATTGAGTTATAGGCATCCAAATGGGATGATTTTTAATTTATATTAAAATAGAGACATATGTCTACAACTTTCTTGAAGAGTTCAAATTCCAATTCTATCCTTAAAAGCCCTGAAAATTAGCTTGAAGTTAAAAGTTATGTTTTGTTGAGATATAAAAAACAGTATGAAGTATTTTGATCATAACTTGCATGATACGGGACCAAAATATATGAATTTGATGTTGGTAGAAACTTAAGATATAGAGGAACATTTTATTAGAAGAAAGTGTTGTCTGAAAACTTTTGGTTTTAAGTTAAAAATGGCAAGAAAGGAAGAAAAATAGGAAGGAAACACAGCAGGTCGCGATCATACTGATCGCGACTCTGCTGAAGTACGTGGAAAAGCATGATCACGACTCTGCTGATGAAGGTGTATGATCGCGACTCTGAAACTCTGAATAAAAGGAGGGACTGTTTTGAATATCCTTTGATCTTTTGTCCATATCTTCTTCTCATGACCTCCAAATGACATAGGATTTGAACCAACAGACTTGAAGCACATTGTTCTACATCTCAACCAAAAATTATAACCATATGAAATCATTTGGGAGAGACTGAGTGATAAATTTGAGAAGAAATTGATGAACAATTGTGGAACTTCATAACTGGAGTGTTTTTCACTGAATATGCTTTGGTATTTTGGCAATATATTGTTCTGTAGTTATCCAAATAAGATTATTTTTAATTTGGAGTAAACTAGAAACATAGGGATACAAATTTTATGAAGAAATATAGTATTAATTCAGTTTCTAAGAATTTCAATTTCTGGATGGAAGTTGAGTTCAGGCTTTGTTTCAGTATAAGTATATTCCTAAAGTATTTGGGGTATAACTTTCATATTAATGAACCAAATTGAATGGTATTGGTGTCATTAGAAACTTAAGAGATAGGAGAACAATTTTATAGAAGAAAGTATTGCCAAATTACTTCATTTGCATTGTCTAAATGATCAAGAACAGTAGACCCGAAAGTCAGCTTTTGGAAAAAATATGAAATGATTCATTGAGTTATGAAATTAGATTCAAAGTGTTTATTTGAGGTATAAACCTATGTACAACTGATACTTAAGTGAGTTTTTATATATGATTGATAATGTGACAAAAATAATGGAAAGATAACTGGGATTGTCATTGAGCATGCATTGTACATATTCCACATACATATTTGTGCATAAAGGAATACTTATAATTGTGCAATTATTAATGTGTGTGCAATTTGTGTATTGCATAATTTTGATGTGCAGGATAAATGTCCACATTCAGATGTTTCCAGATCTTGGAAGCAATTGCTAATATGTAGCATACTATAAGTTGACCTAGATGGTCTTATTTTATTGTTTGTTGTGATTTCAATTTCTGTATTGAATGACTACGGTTATAATTATTATACAATGTGAATATAATTTATATAATTGTGATTTGCTTATGTTGATTTCGGACAATAAAGGTCCGAGACTTGATACATGAATGTTATATTGAAGTGCTACTTGTATGTGAATGAGAAGAAATAAGTGTATTCTTAACTTAATTGTTGAATGTCGGACCAAGACTGATAATGAATGTGAAAGTGATTGTAAATCCGAAATCATGTGACTGATTGAAAATATGTGAATGTGATGCATTCCATTACATGAATACATAAAACATAAAGGCAGTTATGACCGAAGTAGCCATCGAAGAAGAGCTTAAAGCTCATAATGTGAAAAAGAGCTTAAAGCTCAGATTGTGAAAAAGAGCTTAAAGCTCAGAAAGTGTATAAGAGCCAAAGGCTCACTATGTAAAATGAGCTCGGTATCTCCAATAGAAATGGAACAGTTATCAATGAGCACGGTATCTATAATGGATATGGACAGTTATAAGCACTCGGTCACAACAAAGTACCAAATTGAAAGTGAGTCTTATATGCACTACATATGCCTGATATGAATGATTATAATGGTTTGAATAATTGTTGAATGTGGTATGTGTTGAATGTAAAATGTGAAATGATTAATCAAGTGTATGTTATTCAACATGATGAATTAAAGATATAAGGTGAACCGCATGATTATATGAACTGTGTGTTTATGTGAATGAGTGAGCCATCGAGGATGGTTACTCACTAAGTTTGCAAAACTCACCCAAAATTTGCATTTTTTTTAAGGCTCAGAAGAGTTACCCTGTTAGGCAAACGGGAGTATAGCCACTGTATTCAAGTAAGAGATAGAGGTCTGGATCAGTTCGCATCTACATTTGTACTTTCTTATTTTTGTATCAATTTTTGTATTCCGCGATTTCTGTACAATTTTCTATATGTATTAACTTCTAAAATTGGAAATGTTTTGAATGACAGTGATCAAAGTGTACTAATAATTATGATTTTGATGTTTATGAAATAAACGTATACGTCTGAATCTAATTATTGATTTCCACACATGTAAGTGAGTTTTTTTTTCAAAAATTTGTACTGATTTTTGAGTGTTTGATTAATTGATTGTTCTAGTATGCCACCCTCGCGGGGCATGCACTCGGATATCACTCACGATGTCAGGTACTTTTTTGCACTAGTGGGGAGCTACAGTCAAAATGGTTTTGACTAACCTCTCCATGCATGATTTTTCCGTATAATTCATTCCTTTTTTCAACCAATGTTTCAATTAGACATAGAGCATAAAATTAATGTCTACTTTATTTTGAGTCTAATCATATTAGTTCTCTGCTATTAGCTATTGATTCAATTAATGATATTTGTAAACTATCTACAAAAACATCATTCCACCTTGGCCATGAATTTCCCGAATCAATAATAATCGAGAACAACGGAACATTCTCCCTAATTACTTTAAGGTGATGAATCCTATCTTGATCACACAAATATCTCCATATAATTCATGCTATATCCAATCACTACTGATTAAACAAATTATGATTAAATAGGTAATAAATAGTATCAAAACGTAGTAATCCCTATAGAAGATAACTTTGGAGATCTCAAGTCAAAAGATCACTTATACAATCATCATAATGAGAATTCCATAGATGTACAAGTAATGTTCCAAATAGATTTCTTATAACGAGTATGTTCAGTGAACTTGTTCTCTAACAAGTACCCATATGTTTGTTTAAGCATTTCTATACTTTAGCCTATAAGATCGATTACTTCCTTCATAAGGAAAAACAAAATGTATGCTAGTCTTTTTATGTTCTATTAATGTCCAATCTTAATACAACAATGACTAGGAACATTTAGGAATAATACATAAATGTAATATAAATCTCATAATTATAATCTCTTTATAATTTCATTTGTAATGTACAATTATTCTATGGATTTTATCAAATCCATCTAAACATGTATAAGATAAAGAATGCCTTTAAATAATTTGTCACTAAACTACAACCAAAGTGATTGTTTGTAGGACATAAACCAACACCATCTCCACCGAGTATTTTATAGTTTCCAGTTTGTTATTTTCCATTGCATACTCTAGTCTTTACTAGCACGTTGTCAAAGTCACTAGGAGTTCACAAATGCCTAGAATAATTAGCTCGTTTAGAAGGGCAATGTAAGGAAATAAAGAGTTTCTCTCTAATATTGTAGGGAATACTATGGAAGGTTTCTCAAAGAGGTCTTACCTTCCTCTAGAATCTTCTGAGGTTGTGTTCTTTCCATATTTCATACATGCAGGTTCCAACTCCTAATAGATAGTCCTCATTATAGTCTTTAGGAATCCTAGGGTTATCCAATAATCATTTAGACACCTCTTGTAGACTTTGGGAAGCAATGATCTAGGGACATTTGCTTTTGACAATGTTCCAAATAGTGGTTGAATAAGGGAAATCAAAAAATAGATATTCACTACTTTCCTCCCCTAGATTACAAAGTATGTAATTGGAGTTGTGTTTTAGATAATGCAAAATGTATAGTATATTGAGGGGATTTTTAATTGCTAACCACAACAAAAAGGAAACCCAAAAGAGTAGGATTTTATTCCAAACCAGCTAGTGCCATTTAGTAACAAGAGTAGATAAGTGAAAAACTTCCTTACATTTCCTATTAGAAAGTAAATTGATAGGAATGTTGTTCCAGAGATAACAGTCTATGTTATTCAAATTAGGAGCATAAGGGGAACTTAAATGATTAATATCAGTAAATCGTCATCGATGACATGATTAATATCAGTAAATCTTCATCGATGACTGGATACACTTTATTATGCATATGGAAATCAAGTAAACTGATCTTAACTAATTCAATCTAAAATTAGGGGACTGTTTCCAATCCACTTATCAAACCAAAGGCTAGCTAGCATTCCATTATCAATTGTGCAAGTAACATCCTTTTCTATTTCACCCTTAAGTATAATCAATTGGTTTAGGAAGTAAGAATAAGAGAGTTCAATACTTAAAGACTAAATGCTTCTTTTTTTTTTGATAATAGTTGTTCATCCATCTAAGCCAAAGGGAATTTTTTCTCCAGGAGAATAGACCACACTCTCTTTAAAAGTAGAATTTTATTAGTAGTCCTTACAGAATGAATCCTCAATCCTCCATTTTTCTTAGGAAAATATACTTCAACACATTTTAACTTAGCTTGAATTCCATTTCCTAATTGAACCCCCATGACAAATTCCTTAGAATTCTTTTGATGGTTTTTGTAAGATTTTTAGAGAAGAAAATGTATGAGCTCCAAAAAAATATATAGGGAGTTTAGGATAGATTTAATAAGCTACACCATACTATATATGAGAGTTCTTTGTTCACCCATGAGTGAATTCTTTTCTAGATCTTCTCCACTAAAAAAGTTTAATCTCCTTTTAGATATAGGTAGACCCATATATAACATAAAAGGGAGCTTCATATTCATACTATTAAATGATTTGAAAATTAAATGAGTATAAAAGAAACATTTATAAAGAAATAGTATTATCACATAATTATTAGTATTATTATAATATAATAACAACAATAAGAACAACCCAGTAGAAGACGAGAGGTAATAAATAAGATGATATATTTTTATAATAAAATATAATAAAGGAATTAATTAATGCTAAATAAGTTGATTATTATATTAATAAAATATATATTACCAATATATTCAAATGTTTTTACCTGTTAATATAAGTAACAATATTTAAAATTGATATATTATTACCTTAATAAAAAATTTTCTTTTATCTATGAATAATAAAATCAACCAAATTAATTATTAACTTTATAAAACTATGGATTATGAATAGAAATAAGAAGTTAATCTTTTTCATTTATAACATTTTTATAATCAATTATGAAGATCGGTCTCTAGTCACAGGACGTCGGCAAAGGCATGTTGTTCACCTCTCGGCTTTGTACACAACCTAAGATATCAAGTGGCTTTTGATAGGAGTAGAGGTTGAGGGAGGAAGACAAAGACGAAGAAATTATAGTATTTCTTACACAAACAGAGTCGTTTGGAAAATGGATAATAATAACAAATGTAGTAAATAGAATACAATGTAGTTGTATGTAAGCATAACAGAAAAATGGTCATATTAATAATCCACATATCTTGCTGTTATTAGAGAACTATACGATTATTCTAACTATTTTTATAGTCGTTAAAGGGGAGGGATAATGTAACGAATTAATAGATTGGTTTCTCTTTTTAAATTCTCTCAGTTACTTCTTCTCAGACTTCTCTATGTCTTTCTCCTTGGCTTTAGTATTTATATCCCTAATTTCTTAATTATATTTACGCAAAAAGGATTGTATCAAATTGGCATCAGAGTCGTGATTCGAAACCAAATCAGTCGTTGTAATATGGTGGAAGGAACTCACAGTCAAGAGTGGAGATGGGTAGATGAAGTTTTACGCAATCAGATCTAGGAGTTAGAGATAAGGCATGAAAGAAGCATGCAAGAACTAAAGAAATGGATAAGCCAGCTATTTCTAAAGATGATAGTGACAATGGCATGTGGGAAATGCTAAACAAAGGGGTATTGAAGGTGCTTATGGAGAGGGATATTATAGAGGACACTACTCCATTCCTATGAGGTGTAGTAAGATCAAGTTACCGATGTTTAAAGGAGAAAACTTATGGGCCTAGGTGTTTATGTGTAAGCAGTTCTTTTACATTGGACTGCACTCCTACAGAATTGAAGGTTAGTTTGGCTACCATGTATTTGGAGGGGGAAGCTTTCATTTAACATAAGCTATATATGGGGAACTGGTTAACAAGGGTTCCTTCTAACTAAGGTGAATTACGTTGGAACAGAGGTTTGGAGAGGTAGCTTTTAAAGATCCCATAGGAGAGTTGATGGAGTTGAAACAGAGGGGAACGATGAAGGAATGTTGTGCAAAATTTGACATATTGTCTCAAAAACTTGTAATGCCAGAACCATATTTGGTGAGTTTTTTTTTTCTTGAAGGGATTGAAAAGAGGATGTTGCAGATGTTTGTGGTTGAGGAAGAAGGAGAGAATGAGGGGATCAATGAAAAAAAAGTAGAAGAAAAACTGAGCATCTCCTTAAAAACAATGTGTGGAGGCTCTATTTTGAGATATCAACAAATCAAGGTGTAAGTTACATTAGATGGAATGTTTTTGTAGATAAAAAAGTAATAAACAAAATAGGAAGAGAGTTGGAAAAGATGACAAAATTGTCGATTATGGTAGGAGGAGGGATGAAATTGAGTTGTAATCTGGTGTGTAGAAACTTGAGATGGCGAATGGGGGGTAAAGAGTTTTTGTAGATGAATTACTAATAGATATTAGAGGGAGTGATATGGTTTTGGGAGTGCAATGGTTATCAAGGTTGGACGACATTGTGTTCAATTATCAAAAGGGAAAAATAAAGTTCTATTGGCCAGGTGTGGAGATGGAATTAACTGGTGAAGGATGCAGAGAAGTGGAGGAGGTACCTGATAGGAAGTTAGCACAAATGTGGAGTAATAATGATATTATTTTCTACTTTAAGGTGATGTTTCAGGAGGGAACTAAAGAAATAAAGGTGCAACAAGGAGAGTTAAGAACTTCAATGGTAGAGGAGTGAAGGATGGATCCATCTGTAGATTTTTAGAACAATTACAAGAAATGCTACAGAAATTTGAAGTTTGTTTTCAAGAACCACTAACGTTACCTCTATGCAAATTCCATGACCATAGGATCCCTTTGAAGGAAGGAACTGAAGCTGTAAATCTATGGCCATATAGGTACTCGGGTATGCAAAAAAAATATTATAGAAGAATTAGTAGTTGATATTCTACAAGGGATTATTTGTCAAAGTATGGGCCCCTTCTCAACTCCATTCATTTTGATTAAAAAGAAAGATAGTTCTTAGTGATTTTATGTTAACTATAGATCTTTTTACCAGTGTTCTACCAAAGACAAATTTCCAATCCCTTTGGTGGAAGAGTTGATTGACAAATTGCATAGAGCTCAATGCTTGGACTTTAGAGTAGGTTACCATCAAATAAGGGTATATGACACCTGAAATTTGTTAGCACAATTTACAACACCTTACCTAAATTTGTCGGGACCTCACTTAGCTTAATCACTTTCGCCGAAGTACAATGATAGTTTTATACAAGGCTTTATTGAGCCAACTCACTTAACCCTTGACACTATCCCTCATCCTCACCCCCAGTGAAAGTAATTCACACCCCAATAGCACGACCTCCTAGAGCTAACGTCAATAAAGGATTTTTTTCAACAATGTTTGATAATGAAAATAAGAATCAAACAACTCAAGTGATTTAAACTTTAAGAAGATAAATAAAGTCACTTGAGATAAGAAATCAACTCCCCTAACAAATTGGCTTCATCAACAAAAGATTAGGATGTTGTCTACTAAGAAAGCTGATGTAGACCTTTAATATAATTACTAGAACATCCTATGTATAGTAGTAGAAAAATCACTACCAAAATAAGAGTTTCTTCACTAAAACGTCACAAATAATGAGGTTGCGAAATACACGAAAATTACTACAGATTTTTGCCACAAAATAACAATAAAGATAGCCTAGAAAATTGCATAACCTCTAGCGAATACACAACTGCCAGATGTAGATCATATCCCCATGAAATCAGTTGTAAAAGATAATTCAAGATACACCAAAATTATAGCTACCAAGTTATAATTTGCCTATCTTTTTCCACCCAAAAATGATAACACTACAACACCAAAAATAACATAAAACACAGCAAAATTTCAGCTGCAAAATGGTCAATGAAATCTTTAAAAATTCAGCTACCTTCGATAGCTATTATCACTAAAATAGGCTGTCAAAAAGAGTCTAAAAATCACCAAAACTCTACATCTTATCTTACTTAAGATATGGTTATTTGATTCCAATTAAATCCTATCATGGCTAGGATTTTTATCCTAAATAAACATAATCTTCAAAAATTCCCACATAAAGTAAAATCTTCAGTATAATAATATTCCTTAAATAATCAAAATTGTCCAATTACAGATAATGCCCAAAATATCATAACACATATCTTAACAATCTCCCTTTTTTTGACATTATTTGTCACATATATCAAAACTCCCCCTTAGGAAGAAAATTAGACACATAGGAATTCTCCTTTAATCAAACATCGAGTTCCAAATAACTTCCAAATGATATCAAGTGCATATAACAACAAGTTTATCAAGTTCACTTAAGAAATTTGCAAATATCCAAATAAACAATAATCCAAAGTTAACAAAGATAACCACAATGATTCAAAAAACCAATAATCATCCATTGTCCCCCTTGAGACTAAAGTATGCCAAAAAGAACAGCTAGGAATCAATCGTGAAATGTCCTCTGCTTTAGTTAATAGAGGGCGTCTAACCCCATTTGAATATGATCAATTTCAATAAACAAAGCAGCATCCGGATTGATAGATGATGTAGTCAAAGGTTCAGATGTCCCAGATGTGGAATATGGCAAGTCGAACACATGAGCTTGCTTGTTCACATTCAAGGTTCGAGGCGAAATGTTTAGTAATTTCACAAGCTTAAGAAATTTCGATGTCGTTCGAGGAACACCATTGGCATACAAAAATTTTGTAGTCAAGCACTGAAAATATAACAGAGATTGAGGCTTACTACCAATTGCAATCATTGCTTCAATAATGATTCTTCCCAAATTGAAAATTTTCCTAGCATTAATGGCATAAAGTAACTTTGCCTGAGTCGGATAAACCAAAACCATATGAGTACTTGGCAACCAATTTGCCAACACAAGCTTATAGAGCACAAAGTATTTTTGTAATAACACAGATGCATGCATGTTGGATCCCATTTTTGGAACCCGACTCTTAATCGGAACCATATAACGTGATCGTAAACCAATGATGTCTCCTCAACCATTATCGATTTCCTCTTCTTGCTCTGATACCACTAATGTTGGGTCCCGTTGGCTGAACCCAACTCTTAATCATAATCTGTTCCTCTTCTTGGTATCATAATCAGAATATCATCATATAAAACTTTAACTATTTCCAATATCAGAACACTCTCAATTCTTAATAAATGGATATACCAACTCCACCTCATCCATACACAAATTCCCATGTCAAATCCTTACACAAATCCATATTTCATTAACATCAAAATTAAGAGTGTTACAAACTTAAACGGCATTCTGAGCGATAATACAATGTTTCACAAAATCTCAAAAATACATATAGTGCTTGAACTATAATTTCTCAACATACAACTACAACCTTATTTTACACAGTCTAGCTTATAATACAAAATTATGCATTATCGGAGTTAGGTCTTGACTCTCATTCACTCCATCTTTTTCTAATCACCTGGACATGGGGGGAGAATGGGGGTGAGCTTAACGCTCGTGGGTAACAATTTATAATAAAAAGATAAGCGAAAACCTTTGAAAACATTTTTACTTGTCGTAGAAAACTTTCATTGAGTTTATAAAACTCATATTTCTCGAAATTCTTGTCAAAAGTTCACAATAATGCAAATCATGTATGCATTCATCATGTCAATCATATTATGAGCACATAAGCATATCAGAATGGTTTGGAAGGTCCATAAACAGAATGAACAATCACATTTCCATATAATGGTCTTGTAAAGTCATGGACAGAACGAGCTAGCACAATCCCACTTAGAGGTTTTATGTAGTTGTAAACATGAGGGAGTCCATAAAGGAGCTCCATGCCACTAGCAGGCAAGTGGGAGAAGCCGTAAGTCAAAGTGCACTTGACAACAGAATGGACCAAACCAAACCCACATAACATGTATTTCATGATCTTGTAAACTTTTTGCCTAAAAATGGCAATTCTTGAGAACTTGCTTTTCATAGCTTGCTATCTTTCTTGAGAATCCATTCTTGAAAACATGATTTCATAAACATGTATCTTTTCCAAAAAGAAACATTTTCAAAGTCTTCTCTTAGATCAATCAACATAATTCATGTAACAAACATATGACAATTTCACAATTCAAACAAGAAGCAAATAATGCAACACTTATGATGCAATTTAAAATCATTAACTTTCTTGATTCAAAGAACACTTTTTGTGGCTTATTACTTAATTATAAACATGTACCCACCTTAATTTCCTTGCTTATATCCTTGCTCAAACATGCTTCTTTTCTTGTTCCCCTTGCCTCTTTGATCCCTTTATACAATAACAAAATCCACTCATTAGGGTTTTCAATCGAAAAATCCCTCAAGCATAATCACCAAAATTGGTTCTAGAATACTTAAACCCAAACATTTTCTAAACTCCATGGACTAAAATTATTTCCAAAAATCCAAGAGTTTCAAAATGATCTTACCTTCATTCTTCACCAAATGAAGGGATCCTGAGCTCAAAAGAAAGCTCTTTTCTTCCTCTTCCTTTTTCTCTTCTTGAACAGCTTCAAAATCTTTCTTGAAGACTAAGAAAAATAAAACCCTAGCTTGTTTTCTCTTCTTTCTCTTTCTCTCTCATTTTCGAAAATTTCTACTGCTTATCCTTTTCATTCACGTTTCTTCTTCTTCATTTATAAGCAAGATAACACTTCTTCTTCCAATTATGCCCTTAATGATTGAGAATTGTTCCATTTGTCCTTCCATATATGCTTTATGTCTTTTATACTTAAGTGTCTTGCCAAAAACACCCTTGAACATTCTGACATAACACTTTGTTCTAGAAAAATCTTCTCTATCGTCTTACGTGTCCAATTCTTATCCATTTATCCACTTCCCTTTATCCAAACTCACTTAAGTATAATTTATACTTAAATTTTTGACTCAATAATACCTCTGAAACCACAAGTCATAACTTCTTACTCACTTAAAGGTTTTTCCTATAACACATCATTTCGGGTTAACTTTACATTCTCTTATTGACCCTAACACTGAAGTCATTTTTCAGCACCTCCTTCTAGAAACATATTTCCCTATGTCTTATGTTTCCATTGACACCAAAATCATTCAACTTGGTTCTGCCCTCAATCATATTGAATCTTTTTCTGTTGTGGCAACTAGCATAACTTTCACTATACTTTCAATAATTACAAGTATTCTTTCTCCCCTTCCAGAGCCTCTTTAGGTCTCTTACACAAAGTATTCTTTCTGTTAACGTAGCCTTTCTAGGCTCTCAACCTTGTATTTCTCTCACCAGAAAGATATTGTGAATTTTTATTACAGTAGGGTTAGCTCTCTTAACTGCTTCTTGATTCTTGATAACCACTTCTTGAGTCTTGAAAACCATTATTTAGTTGAGTTCTGTAACTAACTTCAACTAAGTAACTGTCTAACATACAAAAGTAACTTCTTCTTTGTATCGTCTGTGCTTCCATCTTCGTCTGTGTTTTCTATCATCTGTGTTTCTATCGTTTGTGTTTGACCTTCCTATCATCTGTGTTTAACCCCTTATGGTCTGTGTTCTATCGTCTGTGTTTGACTTTCCTATTGTCTGTGTTCAACCCCTTATGGTATGTGTTTGACTTTCCTATCGTCTGTGTTTGACCTTTTATGGTCTGTGTTATATCATCTGTGTTTGACTTTCCTATCGTCTGTGTTTGACCCTTTATGGTCTGTGTTATATCGTCTGTGTTTGACTTTCCTATCGTCTGTGTTTGAACCTTTATGGTCTGGGTTCTATCGTCTGTGTTCCTTGCATCTACGCTTCTTGAGTTTGTGTTTCCTATCGTTTGTGTTTTGACGTTATCACAGACAATTTCTTTCATCTATGTTTTCCTTTGCCTATGGTCTTATGCCTTATAACCTTAAGTGTCATGCCCAATTGCCCTTACGCACTCTTACAATTTTAATACTTCAATTCAATTAATCTATGTCATAAAATCTTACTAAAATTGACATAATGATTAACTCCAAAAATTAAATAGAATAATTAATCTATCAAGACCTCAAAATTTATTTAAATCATTGCTTAACTTCTTCCAAAAATCAAGACCTTTTTCTGATCATGTAATTGAAGGAATAAGATAACACTTCCTTCTATAAAAATGTTCCTCACTGTCTTATTTTCTAATGACACCAAAATTATTCAATTTGGTTTGGTCATCTGAAAGTTAGACCCTAAACATTTCCAAACTATTCTTATATTGAATCAATATTCTGTGCTCAAATTCCATCCAAAAATTGAAATTCTTAAAGACTGAATTAGAACTCAATTCCAACAGACAATTTGTAGCCCCATCTCTCTAGTTTACTC
>JAOSBN010000004.1:31189576-31234578 GCA_027563595.1 Erythroxylum suave | reverse complement strand
ACATTTTTCAGCTTTTAACTTCCAACATTTTCACATATAATAGTTCTAACTTCCAAGAAAAGTTTTGGGGTCCAACAATGCAAGATATAAGAAGATGGCCAAGCAATCAATTTACCCTTGGTTAAGATAATAGCTATCATATCATTAGTCATAACATAATCATTATCATATACTTGGTCACCAAGCAAATTATCAAACCCCTCTAACATATATGGATCAAATCAAACCATATCACCCCTCACATACACCATATAATAGTTCAAGGTAGAATCATTCAAGACATCTTTATCAAGATTAGAATAAGATTCTATAACCAATTCAGAGTCATAATGTTTCCACAACAATATAGCAATCAACAAATTTCTTTCATTTAACAGAATATCCAACAAAATTGTCGATGTTCATCTAAATTTATAGGATGATCAAGGACTAATCCGATGTTTGCAATGGAGTCCTATTTCTGTTCTGTAACTAAAGAATGAAACTTGTAAGATAGGACCTCACCATCTAAAATTCTTACTGAAGATTGTCCTCAAGGGGGTTAGACATATTTTCAAGCAACATGTTTGATCAATTTTTGGGACCCAGAAGAAGTAGCAGTGGGGGAGGACACAATCAGAGAGATATGAACATTTTCATCAGTCGAAGCATCTTCCGAATAAGAATCAGATTCCTCAATCATATGAGACAGAACCCATAACACATCATCATCTATTTGAGACTGTTCCCGAATGGAGGAGAGGTCTAGAATATCGATGGGTACAATGACTTAAAACTTGTTGACAAGCTCCCACAAGGTGGGTTTTGTCAAAGATGGCTTGAACACCGACAAAGACCGGTGGTAGAGAGGTAAGAGACTGTCGGTGACTACTCCACATGAGAGGATGAAGCTTGACATTTTGATGTTCCCATGGTAGCTCCAAATAAAAGGATGCCCAATGAAGATGAAGAAGGTAGATGTCGATGGAAAGACCCAAGAGAAGATACCAAAAAGAGAAGAAGACTTTGTTTAATTTGTAAACCCAAAACAAAATTCAATTGACTTACTATGCTCAAACTCAAATTCAGGCATCTTCAACTCCACAAATTCGTCTACCATCTTCTATTGAGTGCAACCAAACACAATATGATCAACGTAAATTTGTGTAATCATTAAGTTAGATATGAAGATTTTAAGAAATAAGGTCTTGTCATCATTATCTCTTTCATAGCCTTGCTTGAGTAGGTATTGAGTGAGCTTTTTATACCAAGCCCTTGGCTCTTGCTTGAGAGTGTAAAGAGACTCTTTAGCTTGAAAATGTGATCAACATGTACTAAATCAATAAAACCTTTCGATAACTCAACATATATCTCTTCATGTATAAACCCATTCAAGAATGAACTCTTTACATCTATTTGGTAGAGTTTGAAGCCCTTTTCACACGTTATACCTAAGAGTAGTCTAATTGACCCAAGTCTTGCAATTGGTGCAAAAGTTTTATCGAAATCAATTCCTTCAATATAAGAATAACCTTGAGTCACTAATCTTGCTTATTTCTAGTCACATTGCCTTTTTCTTCAATTTTATTGCGAAATACCTATTTTGATTCGATTGCATTCACATCTAATAGCATTAGCACCAATTCCCAAACATCATTGCGAGCAAATCGTTTTAATTCATCTTGCATAGCTGCTGTCAAAATTCCCGATATTCTACCCATTTTCTTTTTCTAGTTTTCCTTTTATCACCAACTTCTCCAATTACGTTGTTAGTAGGATGACTTCTTCTGATGCTTAATGGTGGATCCTTGTTAAATTCATCTTCCCGTGAATTTCCCTTATTCAAAAGAATGGTTTTAGTATTAGGTACCAAGATGGTTCCTTCTTCTAAAGCAACCGACTTTTCCTCTATCTAAACAGTTCCTTCATGAGCAATAACTAACCACAATTCTGGGCAGTTTTTGCTTCTTAAGTCTTCACACTTTTTAGCTAGTTCATTAGGCTGGTTTCGAACATTTTCTTCAACTACTTTTAAAACTATACGATGTACATCTTATACCACAACAATTATGGATTCCATCATTGTTTTGGTTCTTTGATTAAATATTCAATATTCCTTGCTATATGTCTAATAAAGATCCCTTCATCACTTTTACTCTCAAACTTTTCGAGCTATTCTCTATCTCTTAAAATATAACACTTGCTGCAAAATACATGAAAGTAGTTGATATTTGGTTTCTTCCCTTCTAAAGTTAATATGATGTCTTATTCAAGTTGCTTCCATGATATACTCGGTTGCATATGTAACATGTTGAGCCAGCACAAAACCTCGATGATATTTTTCTTCCATTTAATATAGAGCTGGCTATTTCTTGAAGCATTCTATTCTTTCTTTTGACAACTCCATTTTTTAAAAATTGTTATATGATACCATATTTCTCGTAAAAAGTCATTGAAACTTGCATTTTTGAACTTCGTTCTATGATCTGATTGTATTCTCAACACTATCTAATTTTTCAAAATTGTAACCTACTTATATAGACTTTTAAAAGCCTTGAATGCATATGATTTCTCCTTCTCGAGTGTTACCTAAGTATATATCTAGAGTAATCATCAACATAAGTCAAAAAGTACCTAGTTCCACCAATACTAGCATATTGTGTTGGTCTAATCAAATCCATGTGATTTAATTCCAATACACAAGAGGATGTAACATGTTTAACCATTTTGTGTGACAATCTTATCTATTGTCCCATTTGGCATGCTCTACATCTTATTTTGTTATCATTGTTTATTGTGGGCAACTATCTCACTCCTTCGAATTTCTTCAACTTGTTCATAAGATCATATTTGACATGATCAAGCTTTTAATGCTAAAGATTTAAATTATATTCATATGAGGCTGCTTTGTAAAAGATAGTCACCTGCAACATATAACAATTGTCTGTCGATCTTTTGCCACTCACCTAACATTTTCTTTGTTCAGTTAAAATCTTGCATTCATCACTAGTGAATTAGACCAATAACCATCATCACTAAGTTGGCTTATACTTACCAAATTGGCTTTTAATCCATCAACGTGAAGTATATTTTTTAGGTGTGGCAGTCCATTCATGCATAGGGTTCCTTTTCTAATAACCGAGGCCTTCTTTCCATCATCAAAGGTAATATGTCCATCTACACGACTTTGATAATCCATCAAGTAACTTCTTTCACCTATCATGTAATGTGAGAAACCACTATCAAAATACCAACTATTACGTGAAGTAGCCTTTACGGATTTAAAAGTTACAAGAGCTTGCAGTTGACTCTTTCTAACCCAACTTTGTTTGATAACATAGACTGCTGCTGGAAATTTAATAAAGAATGTCTAGATTTTTTGTTTTAACTCCATTAAAATATCATTTGTAGTAGCTTATAACAATTTAGCCTTATGTGCTCAATTACCCGACAAAAGTGAAAAATGTAGGTATGACTTTCAATTCTTCGATGTAATTTCTCCTTTGACAAATCTATCATCATCATTTTTCCTATCATTCAACTTGGAGCATTCACCCTTGTAACTAATACCTTAAACGTCTTTTTTAGTCTTACCAATTTTTAACAAATTTTCTAGCTTTTTGGTACCTTTATATAATATTTTTATTCCCATTTCCGTACTGACCAGCTTCAACTTTGTTTCATCAAGCTCATCTATTGTAGATAATAACTTCTTCTCTAAATCTTGAATGATGTTTGTAAATATCCTCACCTTTGTCCTTTGAGTCACTATCATCACTATCATAATTTGAAGTTAAACTTTAGGCTGATTAATTTATGTTTTTTCCAAAATTCTAGATTGATTTATCCAAGATTTCATCATCAGTTCCTTCCTTTTTAGTCTTTTTTAAGCAAGCAACTGGACTTTTACTATATAAAGCAACCAATGCAACATTACCCACATATTTCTCTTAACTATCGTACTCACTTTTGGACTAATTCTCAATCCAAGTGGTCATATAGGACTTCTCTTTTCTCTTCTTCAAAGCGTTAGTACATTCTGCTTGCATATGTTCAAAGTCTTGACATTCATGACATCAAATTTTCTTCACTTTTCTTTCATTCTTTTGAGTTTTAGCTTATTGTTTGAAGTTATTATTTGATGAGCTCCTACTATTTTTCCTAAAATTGGAAGTATCCTTCTTCACTTTCTTTAATCACTTGTTTAAATTTCTTATCAATAAAACCTTGTCCTCATTCTCATCAAATTCATCTCCTATGTTATTCACGGCTTTACCAATCTAAGCTTGCAATTCTAATCCTTTATTCTTCTCTCGTTTATCTCTTAACAAATTTGTCTCAAAGTTGGTAAAAATCCTAATTACTCTATCCAAAAACAATTCACTAATATCATGGGCTTCTTAGATGGCTGCAATTTTCGATATGAATCTTGAAGGCAATGATTGCAATGTCTTCTTAAAAAGTTTCAGATTCAAATACTTCTTTCTAAGTTGATGTGCTTGGTTTCCTATATCACGTAGTCTGTCATAGAAGTTTCCAATAGTTTTACTCTCATCCATCTTCGGCTCTTCAAACCTCATAGCCAACGTCAGAAGTTTTGAGGCTATCATATATTTCGATCTCTCATATATAGTTGGTAAAGTGTCCCACACTTCTTTCACTGGTTCACAGGTTGATATCATGGCAAAGCGACCTTCATCAATTGTTTGTCCCTTTTCATCAGTCGTCACTGGATGTGACAAGCCATTTAAAATTGAGTTCAATGCACTTTTTCCTTGTGCCTGAGTGAAGACTCTCATCTATGATTTCTACGTAGGATAATTTGAATCATATAGCAACGATATCCTGATGATTGATGCACCTTCTTTTGTAGCTATAATTGTGAAACACAGATCTATACTAACTTAATGTACCAAGTTCTGTATTTGTGGCTACTTGATGTAGAGCAACTTAGTCAGCAACTATAAATTTCTGACACAAATGAAAACAGAAAAATTAAAAGAAAAATAAACAAATCAACACCTGAAAATTGTTAACGCAGTTTGGTATGCCTTGCTTGTATCTACCAGGCCCTTTTCCAGCCTAATCACTTTCACTGAAGTATAATAATAGTATTATACAGGACTTTATTGAGCCAACTCACTCAACTTTTGACACTATCCTTCGTCTTCACACTCAAGTGATTTAGAAATGTTCGATAATGAAAATATAACTCAAGTGATTTAAACTTTAAGGAAATAAATAAAGACACTTGAGATAAGAAAACAATTTCTCTAACAAAGTGGATTCGTCAACAAAAGATTAGGAAGTTGTCTACTAAGAAAGTTGTTGTAGACCTTTGATATAATCACTAGAACATCCCACGCATAGCAGCTGAAAAACCACTAACAAAATTAACATTTTTTCATTGAAACATTACAAACAATTGAGCTGCAAAATACAAGAAAATTGCTGGAGATTTTTGCCATGAAAATAATAATAAAGACACCCCAGAAAAATTGCACAACCTTTAGGGAAAACACAACTGCTAGATGTGGATCATATCTCCATGAAATCAACTGCAAAAGATAATCCAAGATACACCAAAATTACAGCTACCAAGTAACAATATACCTGTCATTTTTTCACCAAAAAATGACAATACTGCAACACCAAAAATCACATAAAACATAGCAAAAAATGCAGCTACAAAATGGTGAATGAAATCTCCAAAAATTTAGATACCTGAGATAGCCATTATCACCAAAATAGCTTGTCAAGAAGAGTGTAAAAATTATCAAAACTTTATATCTTATTTTAGTGAAGATACGATGATTTAAATTAAATCCTATTATGATTAAGATTTTTATCCTAAATAAATATTATCTGCAAAAAGCCCCACGTAAAGTAGAATCTTCAGCATAGTATCCTCAGAGACTGCCAGAGGTAAACCTTGTGGACAAGGTCCTCGAGGGAGAGGGAGAGGGAATTGATGGGAGCAAAAGTTGAGGGAGGAAGACGAAGACGGAAATGAGTCGAGGGAGGAAAAGAAGACAGAGACGTTGTAGTATTACGTTTGCTTAAACAAACGGAAAACGGACAGTGATAACAAATGCCGTAAATAGCATACCACATAGTTGTACGTAAGCATGGTAGAAATGGGGCCATATTAATAATCCACGCATCTTCTTGACATTAGAGAACTCTCAACGGTTATTTTAGTCGTTATAGTCATTGGAGCGGAGGAAAAAAGAAATGAATTATCAAATTGATTTCTCTATCTTAGTTGCTTCTTCTTTCTTCTTAGGCCTAATATTTCTATCCCTAATTTCTCAATTATATCGACGCATAAAGGAATGTATCAACTTCTTGCCTCCTTTTCACTGTCAAATAACAAAGAGAATTGCAGAAATTCACTATGCTAATAAAATTTTTAATTAACCCATTCACTCATCATACGTGTTTAAATGTCAATAAAATGAAATTATTTTACTATAGAAGGAAAAACAAAGACAAGTTTAAATAAAATTATGTTATGCTTATAAATATACGTTAAACCAGAAAGAGCCACGTGTAACTTGCATCTTCTCCGTGTCCCCTTTTCCTTAAGCAATAAGAATTGAAAGGGTACCTCCAAGGTAACCTGCTTCGTCTCTCTCTGCGACCATCTCCATCTCTAAGAAGGCTCAGACGCCAGAATTCAATATCTTCTTCTTTGGAGAGCAGAAGAACAGACGAGAGAGATGGGGCTTTTATCAAACAAGTAATGTTATTTGATGATAGGATTAGGGCTTCGCTGTTATCTTTTCTTTTTGCTTCATTAATTAAAATTGGATATGTTTAAAGCGCAGGATTGACAGGGGAAGCTTGAAGCCTGGTGATCATATATACTCCTGGAGGACTGCCTATGTATATGCTCATCATGGTACCTCTTTTCTTCTTCCTTTTCTTTGTTGTTATCTATCTTTTTGTTTTTTTAGTCTTGGTTTTCAAGTTTTAAATAAATGGTTATTGGTTTTCTTTATTGAAATAGATTAAACTAAAAGAAAATTGATAGGGGATTGTTGCTTATTCTTTTATATATCTGGTTAGGAACTGGGAATCAAACAAGCAACCGTCGTTTTCCTTGTGGCGCCAAGGAAAAACAAATTTTTGGTCTGATTGTCTGTGGAAAAAAACTGGTTGCAATGGGGTTATTCTTATCTGCTGTTGTAACTCATTTTTGCGACATCTCCTTTTCTGGTGGCTAAATATATTTAGACGACAATTTAATGACAATCGAGGCATTTATCAGAAGGAAATACGGATTTTTCTTTTCTGTCAAATGGAAGGGAAGGTTTACTGGCTGCACCTTGTTAGCATGTCTTAGCTTCGTGTTTTTCGTTAGGTTCTTAAGGTTTCTGCATCCCTTTGTCTTAGGACCGCTATAAAATTCACGTTGTCTAGTCCTAAATGCCTCATATTGATATGAGTAGTTTGAAAATTGGTGATCTGTTCTTCTCATTGTGGGAAACTGTTGCTAACTTAAGAGACTGTGCCTCGTCAGTAGACTGATGTGTAGTGGTCATTTTGGGTTCTTTTATTCTGGAACATAATTAAATAAACCATATGTCAACTGAGTTTATGGTCTGATCTCGTGTTCTTACAGATTTTCTTCTTATACTATCAAAGAATCAGATGGTCATAACTACTAAAATTTCACACTACATCGAATCATGCATTTGCTTTTGTATATGAACATTATTAGGAATCTATATTGGAGATGATAAAGTCATACACTTCACCAGAAGGGGCCAAGAAGTAGGAACAGGCACAGTGCTAGATGTCCTCCTGTTAAGCTCAGGACCAGCCAACTCCCAAGCTCCTTGCCCCACCTGCACAATGCAGGAAGGAGGCCATGGGGTTGTTCTCTCATGTCTGAAATGCTTCCTTGCTGGAGGTTTCTTGTATAGATTTGAGTATGCTGTCAGCCCTGCTCTCTTTCTTGCCAAAGCACGTGGCGGAACATGCACTCTTGCAGTCGCAGATCCAGATGACATTGTGGTCCATCGAGCAAACTACCTGCTTGAAAATGGGTTTGGCTGTTACAATGTCTTCAAGAATAATTGTGAGGATTTTGCAATCTACTGCAAGACGGGGCTCCTTGTTTTGGATCAGGGAACTATGGGACGGAGTGGCCAGGCAGTATCCATTGTTGGGGGTCCTCTTGCAGCAGTTTTGTCTACACCACTGCGCCTTGTCACTACCAGTGTGTATGGCATGGCAGCAACAGCCGTTGGAGTTTATTGTGCGAGTAGGTATGCTGCTGATATTGGCATGAGAAGAGATGTAGTGAAGGTCTCAGTTGAGGATTTAACAAGAAGGCTAGCAACAGGCATGCTCCAAGTGCTTGAAATCTCTGCAAGACCAACCCAAGAGGTTACCTTAGTTGGACGTCGAAGTACTTGATAATTACACTTATTGTGTCGACCTTGCTCTTGACCTGATCATTTGGCTTAAGAGAGACTGTTCCATTTATGTCAATTGCAACCTTGTTAAGTATGAAATTATAAACTGCCCACTACATTTTACGGGCATCTGAACTGTATGACCATTAAATATTCTGTTAAAAGTGTGCAAAATTGCAGCCTGGCGTAAGACTCTCCCATATCTTCTCTCTAAGAAGTCCAAGTTAGTCCTGTATCGATGTAAGTTTTTACAATGCATGACCTGGAAGTACACATTTGCCTCAAAAAGTTTTGTCGTGAACATCTGAAGATTGCACAATCCATCATTGGAGCTTTTTACATGGAAGAGTAGGTGGAATAATACAAGCTTATCTATTTGGTAACCGTATTATTTTGTTTATGAGGTACGATTAGTATTATCCTGAACAGGACTCACCCAAGAGCTAAGTATATGATTTATGCATTTAGGAGTTTAATTGCCTCAGAGCGTATAATTTCTTTATATTCAGATTTAAGTCATTGTTGGTTCTCTATAGTAGGCTTGTGTTTATTCTTCATAAAGATTTGATAGGATTGAAATGATGGACTAATCCCATAGATATCCTAAATAGTCCATGCAATCACCGTCTTGTGCTCTCGTAGAACCTTAAGTGGCTTAAATTCTTATATGAAACTTAGAAAAGAAGAGATAATAATAGGATAAGTATTATTTTCTCCTAAATATGTATAAAATAAGTATATAATAAGTGAGAAGGCAACTACTTTAAATAAATTTTAGGTTCTTGGGATTTCTAAGTCTTTAAAACCTGAGAAAATTAGAGTCTAAAACTACTTTGAAGTTTTAAATTCTTCTCGTGACTACAACAAACATACCCTTTTGCGACGTTTTATTTTGCGACAAATTTTATAACATATTGTGACGATTAAAATAATGTCACTAAAATTAACCATTTAGTGACGAAAAGAAAGAGTCGCAAAAGGGAAAACCTTTAGAGAAAATCGTCGCTGAGTGTATACGTTTGGTGACGATTTCAAGAAATAGTCACCAAATGGTGGACATTTTCATAAATTATTAAACTAACATTTTTATAGTCTATCATAGTTAAGATATATTTTATAGGAGATTTGTTTTGAATATCTACGACATATTATTCAAAAAAAACTCACAACATAATTTTAAGTATTAAACAGTAGTGTTAATTAATTGGTATTTACTAACATCGCATAAATTAGTTATAAAAATTTTAAATAATTTTATCAATATAATAATATGATATGTGGAGTAGTACGAACTTTAAATTGGAAATTACCCAATTCATATAGTCCTAGAACCAAAACAATAATAGTCCACATTCAGTAGTACTCAATTTGACCCCTAAATAGTAGATATATTGTTTGACAAATCATTACAGATACAACAATAAATAAACTTGAAAGCTAAGTTCATTTGATTGCCTTGCTAAATGACAATGATATAATTATTTATTTGGATTCCAAGTAACATGAGAGTTGATAAAAGTAAATGAGTCCCCAATGTCTGGTCCTCATAAAATGATGATATGTTTAACTCTAATTTCGATGACTACTGAAACTAGTCCAGTTTAGCACTTATACATATTCAATGTGCTTAATGATATCAAAATTACCCTTACTAAAATTTCAAAAATTTATTGTGTAATTTATATCTAATGTAAAATTTAGAATTTAATGTAAAACAGGCATGGCTATGTTCTTGATGTACGGAAGTATAGTATTATCTATATGGCTCTATATTACTATTAATGGAAATGAAAAAAGTAAAATACTCTCGAAATAATTTCATCAATGCAGAAACAAAGCTTTCATAAGATTAAGTGTTAAACGTCAGTGGGAAGACAGACATAAAGAAATAACAAAGATAGGCAGTAAATCATCTTCAAAACACAACCATAAACACAACTCATACATCAAATGCATAATTAAGTACTCACAATAAACACCTAAAGGGTTTTAGTGAATAATCACAATAGAACAAAAGAAAAAAAGAAAAATCACAATAGAACAAAAGAATAATACCGATTCAATGAATAATTGTTTTTTGATGGTGATGAGTAGAATACAAAACCTAAACAAGTTATTTACGAGAGGATTGGTGTTGACCGCTTAAATGAGAATGAAGTAGGTTTTTATGTTTTTGTCTTTGAAAACATAATACAAAACGACATCATTTTCTGGTTTAGGTAAACGATGTCGTTTACTGTTTGCTGTTGTTGTTTGGAAGTAGTATTAATTAATTTGCTATGATTTATTATATTTAGTTGACAATTGTCAGATGTAGCGACTAATACATGAATCGTCGCTAAAGCCTGCCGGTTCATAAATAATTTTTAATAAATTTATTTTCTTACTCCAAATAAAACATAATTTGAATTAAAAATTAAACTATTCATTTGAAACCTATTTGGAAATTAAATTGTTGATCATTCAAATTAAATAAAGTTGACTTACAATTTTTAGACAATTATTCATTTCCATTATTATAATTTCAAGAAACTTATTTAAAAAATTAAACATTTTAATTATTGTAATTAATCAAAATAAATAATAATAATTGAAGAATAAATTATAATATAATTATAAAAATACTTCTAAAAAATTATATTTAAAGATTAGTCATTCCTAAAAATTAAGCAAATGAAGAAAAATTGCATATATAAGGGAGAAGATTAATTTTTCATTTTGTTATTGGTAATAGGAAAAACTCATATATGTTAATCAATTAAAAAAATTAAAGAAGTGAATATAATGCTTGGGTTTTGGCGTCGTTTTCTAAAATTCGTAGCAAAATTATACTTATAGGCAATGAAAATTGCGGCCATCAGAAAAGGTAAAAGAAATAATTTTGCAAAATGTTGCACATTTTGCGACGTTGTAGATGTTTTGTAGCCAAAGCATGGAATTTTGCAACGAATCCTAGTTTTGTCTCAAAATGTGGGACATCAGAATAATATAACTATGTCAGTTTTCGAGTTTTTCCGAATGTATTGGTGACGATTATCATATATCATAGCTAAAGGTTTGACATTTTACGACGAATCTCATTTACGTCGTTGAATGTTGCAATGAGACAAACGACGTCGTCCCACCTACATAAAAAGTAAACCTGCAGCCTTCCACCCACCTCCCTCTCCGTCCTTTCTTCCTTCCTTTTCTCTCAAATTAAATTGATTTTCAATCCCCCTTCTACAGTGAATTGATTTGCTGTTCTTGTCTTCACCCCCGTTTGGTTACAAGGTGTTTAGTGAAAGTCCTGTGGTTGTTCTGTTTCATTTTTTTTCCCAAAATCTAACTTGTTTTCACATGTAATCTGTGTCAACATGCACGATGATGATGATGATGATAAGCATAGAAATGAAAGTGAAAAATTATTGAGCTTCATTTATGTTCTTTGGAGTATAGTAAAATGAGTATATATGAAGGAGATATATCCACAATGATTCATGGACAGATTAGCCTATTTTCCTTAACTCTTACATGAATTAGTTGATTTTAGCTTAAGAAATCACATACCTCTACTTTATTAGCATTAAAAAAGACAAGGATTCTTTCATTAGGATGGCTTGAGTGATTTATGATTTACTTCCAATGTATAGGAAAAAGATTAAGGAGGTTATAAATTTCTAACTTGATTCTAATCAATTTTGGAAGGATTTATCGAGGAAATGCAACTTCGATTACAATGATACACAATAAAGGAATGTTTTCATTGGATTTCTAGCTTGTCTGTATGAAGATGGCATTTATAAGTAGATCGACTCTCTCATTCCTTTAAGGCATGAAGATGAGATGGAGTCCTATTAATGAAGGGAGTCAAGTGTTTTTGTTCTTATTATCAGCTATGGACAAGCTTATTGCTCAGTGCAATAGCTGATCTTTAATATGTATTTTTTTTAAATAATTTGATGCCATTTTGACTTAGAAAGTTCTGACTTGTGGACACTAATGCAATTCTTTATTTTCCAAAAAAATTATCAATTTTATTATGATAGATTATAAATAAATAGTATTCTATAATTACAAAAAATAGTGTATTCTTGTTCTTGTATAAATGGCTTGTAATTTACGTGTTTGACAATACTATTAATATTACAACTTATACCAAAGATATTGTAAACTCCTCACTTTCTTATAACTGTTATCTTTTAATCTAACTATTGGTCATCTAAATTCATATGCTTTATGAAACAACATAATTACTTCATATTTATTCTTATATGATTTTAGTCACCAAAAACTTAATATAAACATAACTTTAAACATCATAAAAGCTGAAAATATAGTTTTCTATATAAATAAACATTTAAGAAAAACTAAAGAAAATGAAGAAAGCCTTTGAAGAAAACTTAGAAAGATTCATTGATAAGCATAAAATCCTATATAGATAAAAACATTTGTTTTTGTTATATAAATTCTACTTTCATTTTCATTTCCACTAATCCTTCGCTTTGCCATGATTTTGACAAGGAAGCTACACATTTAAGTTGATAATAGGGGTCGATAAAGATAAAATTTAGAAACTTACATTACTTTCAAATTTCAGATTAAGTTTAGAAACTTTAATATTCACAGCTAAGCTAGTAAGAACCTTAGAAAGCTTCATTGCAGCCACTAATGCAATTCTTTATTTTCCAAAAAATTATCAATTTTATTATAAAAAACACTACAACCTTATCAAAACAATACTACTCTTATGTGCAAAAAGTACTACTATCCACATGAATTAGGTAACATAAAAGAGACAACTTTTGCTTTATATAAATGCCTAAGGTGGGTAGACATTGAAATTCTTTATCCTTCTTTCTTCCATATCTTAATTATTGGCATATCCTACATAAAAGAGACAACTTTTGCTTTATATAAATGCCTAAGGTGGGTAGACATTGAAATTCTTTATCCTTCTTTCTTCCATATCTTAATTATTGGCATATCCTAATCTTCATTCTTTGTGCACAATTTCGATATTTATAAATTATGTTATTATGATGTCCATGCATATTAAATATGATTTTAGGCCGTTTAACCTTTAATTAATAGCTTTCAATTTATTTATAATAGATTTTTTTGTTCAACAAATCCTTTGTCTATTTTGCAGATTCTGTGTTCCTCTTTTTTCTTAGAGCCAAAACTGCATAATTTGTGTAACATCTTCAGGTACATTTTTCCCTAGCCACCACATTTAGTCCAAAACCAAGAAAATTGTTTCGGTTTCAATCCCTTTCTTCTTTCTATCTTTGTTAATTTGTATCATAGTGTCCTATTCTATTCCAACAATATAAACAACTCAACTGTATACAACAATACATCTTCAGGTAGGCAAATTAGTAATAACCTTTATTGTTTTGTATATCGATTGTCATTTTATTTTGTTGTATATTTTTTACTTAATTGGTGCGTATAAACTGATACAACGTTGTTGACTGCATGTAATATTAAACATAGGTTTTTTTTAATGTAATATAAAACAAAAAATGTATGTTATAGCTCTGTTATCTTCTTGTATTGTATAGTTAAATGGATAAAATTTGGATGTCTCATCGAAAATGGTCAACTGAATATGTAGAAGGAGTTAAGAGTTTGAAATGTTAAAAAGATAATTGCCTTATGTTGTTGATGTTTTACATAGGTTCATTGTAATGGCACCTGGTAGAAACAAAAAAAAGAGGGTGGTAACAACAAATGAAGTTTCTCCCACAGAACAACCAGCAATTACATCATCAAATGAGGAAAGTCAACAACAACCTTTACCAACTTCGTCTATAGTCATAAGGGATCTTCAGGTCTATTATTGATAACCAAACATATTTACATTTATGCTCTCATTACATGTTTAGTGTGTTTTTTCTCATTATGTTTTTTTTCAGGTCCTAATACTAGCATTAGATACGAGGTAGAGGTAAGACAAAAGGAGTTAAGTTACAATAGATGAATGTTGCAATGAATACCAAGTTTTTAGTGACGATTGACCCCACACAACGACGCCCAGTAGATAAGATCCAAACTGCAAAATTGACCAGTGAGTTGGGTGTCGTTGTTTGGAAGGAGTTACCTTGCCTTCAGTATGTCAGGCAGTTGAAGGAAGACAACTTGTTGTAAAAGCTTTGGACAAAGTTTCGGTAATATTTCAATTCATTTCATCATATGTATTGTGATTTTACTTAACTAAAATAACAACTTAACTTATACGTGTTTTTCACAGATGAAGCTTAATATCGTTGATATCGACACACCTGAGGTTTCAAATAATGTTAGTTTACTATTGAAACAAAGGGTGAAGGATCATCGATATCGACTTCATAAATATTAATAGTATTTCCCTTACGACGAAGAGGCAAGGAGACATGTTCCGAAACAGGTGATTGAAGAAAATTGGAATGAAATGTGTAATTATTGGGCTTTAACGAAGGTTCAAGTTTGTTTTTTTCTCTTCATATTTCCTTCCCTTAATGATGTTTATACATCTCATAACTACTTCTCTTAATTTAGGAAAAATGTGAGAAAGCCAAGGCCAATAAAGCAAAAATAACGACTCCTCATAACACCAGCTCCGGATAATTTGTCGTTATTCGACAAGAATTTGTTAGTGCAATGTTTTCAATTTATTATTCTATTTTTAATACAATAAATTCTAATTGGTTATAATTTTTTAAATTCATATTATAGAGACAAACACAACTCTAAGGGTAAGAGTGTGATAGGATCACACTATACAAACACACAGAATACAAGGAAGGTCAAAGCTGGATGTTTGAAAAGACATAAAGTAATTTTATGAGTACAAATAAATTAATATTACAATTTATTTTTCTATGTAATAATAAGTAATAATTTTTTAGTTAATTGGATTTTCTATTTTAAATTGTAGGACAAGATGCAGGAGTTGTTGTAGATGTCATTGGCTAAAGGGAATCGGCCTAATGTCGATGTCATTTGCAACAATCTCCTTGGTACACGATTGAGCTATATCAAAGGTCTTGAGTATGACCCTAGGCCTATTAGTGCCTCTTCATCATGACCAGCATATCTCGCAGCGCTTGAAGAGGAGAACCAGATACAGAAGACTAAATTACGATATACGAAAGATAAGTTATAATGTACAGAAGACAAGTTAAATCATAATGTAAAAGAAGTTAACAAGTTTAAAAAGATGGTAAAACAATCACTAGGCTCAGCATATGTCAGTAGTAATGGTGATGATGAGGAGTCTTAGTTTGTATATGACCTGTGATTTTTTTTATAAAATACATTGCATTTTTAATGTTTATTTTATTTCAATTTATTATTATATAAAAATGTCATTAACATTAATTATAAAATAAATAATTTTAATATTTCAAACTATCTTAAAATTGTAATAAATTAAACTAAATTCATTTTTAACGACTATAATAATATTTAAATTCAAAATTAAAATTTGTCACTAAATACTATTAGCTACCAAAACAAAATCGTCACGAATAGTCATTAACTACGTATACAAGAATATCGTTAAAAACATTGTGCTACAACCACAAGTTAATAGTTAAAAGTATTTTACTACAAAACCAAAATTGTCACAAAAAACTATTAGCTATCAAAATCAAAATCGTTACAAAATGTTTTTACCTACGTTTCCAGAAACGTCTCTAAAACGTAGGTAAAAACATTTCCCTACAACAGATAATTAGTAGCTAAAACTATTCTATTACCAAAATGAAAGCATAACTAAAAATAATTACCTACAAATATAGTTTAGTATGAAAAACTTTTAGCTACGAAACAGAAACATTGCATAAAACTATATAAGACATTCATTATTCTCGTCGGTTATACTTTTTACCGATGAATTATTTGTGTCGAAAAAATGTTTTGGCGATGAATTTGAAAAAACATCATAGATATTGTTTTGCTACCGGGATTTAGTGACAATTTAGGCAACAATATTTTTTCATCACATATTAGTAGATGCAACGATTGATTATTGTTTTATGACGTTTATTTTCGTCGTTAAATGTTTTGTTTGTTGTAGGGTGTGTAGATGGCATGGACTTAGGCTTTCATTCTCTTAATTCTTTAAAAACACAAGAAAATTAGAATTTATATCCCTCTAATTCCAACCTAAAACTATGAGGTTAGAATCCTCCTTTTTTTTATGAAGTCCCAAAGCTAAACATGTTTGTAGAGGCCAACATAACTTTAGGCAAGTCTTCATACATAATAGAATAAAACATAAAAATCCTATATCAATGGTGATTGTTCCTTCTCATCCCCTGCCCTAAATGTCAACTTACACATTGGCACATCAATTAATGCCCCTTTAATAGCCATAAATGGCCTCTATAAGTTAGTAGGAATCTCATTTTCATACTTCAAGTCTATTATAAAAAATATATAAAAATTAGCTATCCTACTTTAATGTGTAAGTCTTCCACTACCCTAATCATTCGGCACCTAATGGACCTATCAACTAGTTGGAGTGATATAGTCATAGGCTTGATTTTTCCCATTCTAAACTTACTAAAAATATATAAAGGTATAATTTTAGTTTGTTTTTGCAAAATTATACTATAGCATTAGTTAAAGGTACCATAAGATACTCTTTAGATAGGAGATTTGGGCTAATGCTTTGACAAATGGGATGTTCATATGCAATTTTTGTAAAATATCGAAATTTATTAAAGTCATCCTTATCCTTCTTTTTTTGTTTCAAGCTTTGAGAGTATGGAACGAGTGACATATAGGATTGATAAAGGATTATGGCTTTTGCTCTACATTAACACTAGATTTAGATGAGAGTGGCACAAGTGTTTTGAATTTCCAGCTCCCCATCCTTTTCCTTAAGTTTATCCTACTTTTGCACTTCCTTTTCTTTAGTAGTTGCAACATTAAGTATTTTGCTACCTCTCAATGTTATGGCTAACACTATCTCTTTTCGATTTACCTTTATGATCTATATGAGTTTTAAGTTTCCCCAAGTTATCCAACTTCATAATAATAGAATACATATATTACTCGAGCATCTCTTCGATCCCCTTATCTTATAAAGATGGTGGAACTAAAGGTCTTTGTTATTAGTCCCATGGGTCTATTTGCTCTAGATCCTTATCCCTTCTAAAAGAAACTTGAGTGACTTCTATAATGAAGATTGTAATTATTAAAAAAGGGATTTTCTTTGATGATTGATTTTCCAACATAGTAGCATTGTAGTTTTCATATTCACAGTAATTTGAGGTAGGCTACATACTCATACACACATAAGAAGGATATACAAACTACACTTGTAAAATGCCTTCCTATCGAACATATCTCAATTTAACATCTTCATTTATTTAAAAAATTTCAAGCCTTATAGAGAGAAGCTTTTAATTTTCCCCTACATTCCTTAATTAAACAATTCCTGGATAAGGTTTCAATAATTTCTTTAAATTCCTTAATGGTTTTTATAGAGATAATCACTTTTCTGATAGTATCAATTAAGCTTTGATATGTGAGAGCAAGACCTTTATAGAAAAATCATATAACTAATTGTAAGGAATACTAGTGGTATAAAGATTGGCTTAGCAAAGCTCTATATCTCTCACAAGTTTCTTGGAGTGCTTCTCCCTCTTTTATGTAAAAAATTGAATTGCCATCCTAAACTCAATAGTCTTATATTAAGGAAAGAATTGTACATAAAAGCATTATATACCTGATAAAAAATCTTAAAACATTCTATGTTAATTAAAGCAAAAACATATTTTTTAGGACCTCTCTTACAATAGAGGAAACATATCATTCATAGCACATCCTCAATAAGACCATTCAAAGGAAGTGTCTAGATTACATAATAAAATTCCTTAACAAAAACGATCGTATCTTCTATAAGTAATCTATAAAAGATTGATAGCAATGAAGATGAACTTATCTAAACTTATTTGAAGTAAATCACTTGTTAATATAGAACTCATGTATAATAGTAAAATATACAAGAAGGGGGGTTGAATTGTGTTAAATTGTCTAAGATATTGTTCTTTAAAATCTTTTTGATTTTCTTGGCAAATTCAGATATGATCACAAAACAACGCACTTAATTTAGTGAGTAATGCAACAACGGAAATTAATATCTATTCTTTTATCAACAAAAAAATTAAAGAGATAAGAGTTAGAGAATATGACACCATGATTTATACTGATTCACCCTTAACCTTGGGCTACATCCAGTCTTTAGAGCTTTTATGAGATTTCACTTTCTCCTTCAACGTTACAAGTATTATTTCTACATTTGCAGAGCCTCTTCAGGTCTCTTTCACAAAATATTCTTTATTTGCTTTCTTAGCCTCTTCAGGCTATAGCTTTCCTTTCACTAAAAAAGATATTGTTTTGAGCTTTGACGCTCACGTTACAGATGTATTTTTCTCTCTTTCTTTCTTTTTTTTTCTTTTAGAATATTTTTCACAACATAAGCACTTGAGCAAAGAATTTCTCTAAGTATGTTTTGTACATTCAGAATTCTCCTCTCTTTTTGTGTGTGTGGATATGTTGTTATTTTTATGATTACGACTGATATTTATATTCTAAATCTCCATCGGTTTTCTTAAGAAATCTGCTATGGAATCTTCTAAAGTCTGTTAATAGTTGAGTCCTGTAACCAACTCCAACTAACTGACGATATAGTATATTCTTGAATTACATTGTCTTAGATTTGTATGCTTCGTCTGGTGTCTTAGACTTAATCACTTCATCTTATCCATCTTAGATGCTTTGTCTTATTCATCTTTCACTTAAATATCGTCTTGATTTGATGATTTGTGCCATTTACATTTATCTGCGCACTTAACAAATTCATTAAAACAGTTCACACACTTCTATTATTATTATTATTTGACTTTCATCAAAATCAATAGAAGAAGGGAAGTCTTCTTGACTTAACAAGCTTCCCCTTTTTGATGATAACAAATAATCATAATATTGGAAGATAAAAATAATATTTAGATGAATAAAGCAATTTTCATACGAATAAAGCAAAAAATAAAATGATAAACAAAAAATTAATTCTAATTCTCTAATTCTCCTTTCTTCTGTTCTCCTGTTCTCCCTTTATTTGTTATTAATCAAAACGATTGTTCATTTTAGATGCTTCAAAATTTCAGAACAAATTTGTTGAATATCAGTGCGGATCGTCTTGAGGTCTTCTTCTATAGAAACAAGTAGAAGTGCTATTTCCTTATGAAGATCAGCCAATGCATGTTCATCAACCTTAGTATCAAGTTTCTCAATGTTTTGAACTAAGGCTTCCTGAACTTCCGTCTGCTTATGACTAGCTTCAGTACATTCGATGAAATTCTTTAAGAGCTCCAAATTAACGGTAGGATCTTATAGCTTTTCACTAAGTGGACTAATATAATCAACAACAGATGGTTTTCTAGGTGAATCATCTAATTCTATAATTTTGATTGAGGGTAATTAGAAAGGTTGTTTTTCTTCAGGGATATCAAGATCATCAGGTCTGGGTAATTTGTAAATTGGTTGCCTTAGAAGGTGTAAAATAGTTTTAACTAAAGGAATGAAACCTAAGGGTTTGAAATGAATGAGCAAATGCACAAAGGCTTTTAATTTAAAATTGATACCTTCAATTGTGATACTTTTTTACCTTCCTTTTGATATTGCAACAACTACCTTGAAGCTTTCGTCTTTGGTAGATGCTCCAAAATTACTTCCTAATTCCCTTGATATATGATGTGATACATAGACGCCTAAAGGTTAAGCTGCATGACATACATCATCTATGTTCTTCATTGCCACTTGAATTTCTTCTTCTATGAGATCATCTTCTCGGCTTTCAGGAAACTTCTTTTTTCCTTTTTCTTTGTTGACTTGCAGTGTTGGATGTCTAGGTTGTACATCTGGTGCAATCTTGATTGTTGCTCTACTTGTTACTGGATAGATTATGTAAAAATGTTTTGTAATCTTCAATGGATATAGTTTTGTCTTTTCATCTCACAGAATACTATATAGTCTTCAATCTTCGGGGCTTAGAAGATGTATCGTCTGATCATTTACTATTATAGGTTCTACTTGAACCTTAACTTTCTGTTTAGAAGGTTCTCTGATGATAATTGAATCTCATGTATGATTAGGTGTTGATTCTTTTATGACCTTCATCTTTAAATCTTCATTCTTTATTGGTTGAGGAGGGTTGTAAGTTACTCACTGCTTTGCAATAGTCTGTGTCTTCAGTGGAACATCAAATGATGAAAACTTCTTCTTCTAAATAGGCATTGTCTTCTTTTTTTCTTCTACTGATTTGGAAGAGAGTTGTTGTTGAGGCTTCTTCTTCTGAAATACTAACTTCCTTTTTACCTCTGTCTCTCCAAATGGTTGTTTTAATTGAGTCTAAGGGATAAAGACAATTAGTTTGGTAGGCTACTATTGTTGCTCTTGCTCCTTTTTACTCTCAGAGTCTCCACCAACAATTAGAACTTTCTGCTTCTTCTATTCTTATTATTGTAAGGTCATTAATCTTTATGAACTTTTTGTCTTCTCAGGCCTTTCTGATTGGAGCGTCTCATCCTTCCTCTGTAAAGACACTTGGTGAGTTGGTTGTTGAACCTTGCTTTCCTTCCTTTTTGGAAATGTCTTAGCTTGTATTGGCTTATTAGAAGATTGTTCAACCTTTACCTCTGCTGATATTCTTCTGGACGATTGAGGTGTTGCTTGTATTTCAGACGAAACATGTTCTTTCTTGCTTCGTCTTACTAAAAGCTCCCCTTAGACTGTGCTTTCGGTGTGAAATCTACATCCACTTCGGCTTTAGTCTTGATCCCCATTTTGTGATTATTAAAGGTATTGATAACACTCTTAACATTCATCTTTACTCTGTTTCCTCTATCAAGTAAGATTCTAGATTCTTTGAAGAATCTTGTTAATAGCATACTGTAAGGTAAATAACCACTCTTCAGATGATAATCCTCCCTAGCCTTTATCATGTACTTTAGAAGCAAGAATGGAAGATTAACAGGTTGGTGAGTGAGTAGATGAAATAGAGAATGTTCATCATTCATTGTCACCATATCCTTTGGTCTTGCTCTTGGTAGGATACATTGGAGAAGAAGTGAGTAAAGAACCCTAGCCTTTAGAATAAGGGTTGAAGACTTCTTGACTCCTGGATTACTGGGTCCATATAGTTGTCGATTGATGTTGGCTTCGTTTATATGACTTTGAACGATCCAATATGTAATATTGAACAATTCTGCTCCTTCAGCCTTCATGATAGAATCTTGTGTGATTATTACCAATAACCCATCTAGCATCGATACTAAGGTGTTGTCTACCACCTTCGCATTCTTCCAGAACTCATATATTTCATTCAGATACACCTTCTCTCGGATTTTGAAGAAGTTCTTCCATCCAACTAATTCAATCTCAGGTTCAGTATTCATCCGATTATTTTTCAGGGAAGTGAAATCTCTTCCATAGACAAGAGATTTTGTCATTCTTAATTTGTAAAAGATAAACACTAAACACAAAAACGTATTTCGCTTAAAGAAACGAGGTTAGTATATAGAAAAAAAATGAGAGAAAGATATGAAATGAAATGAGAAGGATTTGATATTTAGAATAGAGGGTTGGATCGTCTTTGTTGAAAGCACTTTGAACAAGTCAGTTTCAAAGTTTTTTAAGAAAATTCTAGAGTGTAAGGTGTTGTAGATTTTGAGATGATTTCTTTTTATATACACTCTTGAAAAGTTACCTTTTTTAATTGTTTTTAACTGATCCACTAGTAATCATGAGATTGAAACTACTGAGTGAAATTTACCGTTACTATTTAATCTGAAAACTTACGAATTTTTGGCTTCTTCAGGATGAATCGTCTGGATCACAGAGTTTCAGACGAATGGTCATTTAACATCACCATATTGAGGTTTCATCTGATTTCCTTGAATCTGTCTTCACTTAAAGGTTTGGTGAAGATATCTGCCCATTGTTGATTAGTCTCAACAAATTATAGATTGATAATCCCTCGCTATATATAATCTCTTACAAAATGATGTCTAACTTCAATATGCTTTGCCCTTGAGTGTTGTATTGGATTCTTTGAGGGATTAATAGCACTTGTGTTGTCACAGAAGATTGGAATCTGATCTTCTTAGATAGAATAATCCTCTAACTGATAGTTTATCCATAATATCTATGAACAACAGCTTGCAGCTGATATGTATTTAGCTTCTGTAGTAGATAGAGTACTTGAACTTTGCCTCTTGCTTGACCAAGAAATTAGATTACGACAACAAAAGTGATAACCTCCATTTGTACTCTTTCTATCAATCCTATCTCCAGTATAATCAGCATCACAGTAGCCAATTAACCTGAAATCTTTACCTTTCTCTTACATTAAGCAAAGATCAGTAGAACTCGTCAAGTATCTCAATATTCTTTTAACAGCAATATAATGAGATTCTCTAGGATGTACTTGAAATCTTGTACATAAACAAACACTAAACATTATATTAGGTCTACTTGTAGTTAGGTAAAGCAAAGAACTAACAATTCCTCTGAAAAGAGTTTGATCAATCTTCTTACCAACTTCATCCTTGGTTAAGATGGTTGAAGGATGCATAGGAGTTGACATTAGTCTAACATTTTCCATTTTATATTTAACTAAAAGTTCTTTGATATACCTTTGTTGATGAATAAAAATCTTTTCTTCAGTTTGTTTAATTTATAAACCAAGAAAGAACTTTAATTCACCCATTATACTTATTTCAAATTCACTTTTCTTAAGATTTTCAAACTTTGAACATAATTTTTTAGAAGTTGCACCAAAGATGATATCATCTACATATATTTGTACAACGATAAAATCATGTTTAATATTTTTCGAAAACAATGGAGACCTTTAATAAAGTCATTTTTAATAGAAAATGAACTCAGACGATCATACCAAGCACAAGGTGATTGTTTTAATCCATACAAAGCTTTATGAAGTTTATACACATAATCTGGTTTATCAATGTCTTCAAACTTGGGGGTTGTTTTACATAAACTTCTTGATCTACAAAGCCATTCAAAAAAGCACTTTTCACATCCATTTGAAATAGTTTTATATTATAATGAATAACATATGCAAGCAAGATCCTAATATCTTCTAGTCTAGCTACAGGGGCATATGTTTCATTATAGTCTATTCCTTCTTGTTGATTATAGCCTTGAGCTACTAATCTAGCTTTGTTACGGGTTACTTTTCCTGATTCATCTAGTTTATTTTTGAATACCCATCTAGTTCCTATAATAGATTTATTGGATGGTTTAGGGACTAGAGACCAAACTTTATTCCTTGTAAATTGATTTAACTCCTCTTGCATAGCTAAAATCCAACCTTCATTTTGAAGAGCTTCATCAATTCTTAGGTTCTAATTTAGAAACAAATGCTACATTGGCCTTTCTTCTAAACTTAGATCTAGTTCTCACTCCTTCTAATGTTTCTCCTATAATCAAGTTTTCTAGGTGAGAAGTTTTATATTTCTAGTCTTTTTTTAAGCTAATATTTTCAGAACTATCTATTACTTTATCAGATGGATCATCTAGTGGTGAATCATCTAGGTTATTAACTAAGGGAGCAGATAGAGTTTCATCATCAGAATCGTCTCTTTTATCTAGATGAGAATCCTCATCAAATTTTACATGCATAGACTCTTCAACAGATTTAGAAATAAGATTATAAACTTTATAAGCTTTATAAGTAATTGAATAACCTAAAAAGATTCCTGAATTGATCTTAGAATCAAATTTATCCAAATTTTATTTTGTATTCAAAATATTGCTTTTGCAACCAAAAGGATGAAAGTAAAAGATATTTGGCTTTCTTCCCTTCTATAATTCATATGGAGTTTTATTTAAAATAGGTCGCAAAAATACTCTATTTTGAATATAACAAGCTATATTTACAGCTTCTACCCAAAAGTACTTAGGAAGATTAATTTCACATAGCATAGTCTTTGCCATATCCTGAATCATCCTGTTCTTTCTCTCTACAACTCCCTTTTGTTGAGGAATTTTAGGAGCAGAGAAATTATGGAAAATTCCATTCTCTTCACAAAATATTTTGAATTTTTCATTTTCAAATTCTCCACTATGATCACTCCTAATTCTAGCAATAGAAATTTCTTTTTCAATTTGTAACTTTGTGGATAAAACCTTAAAGCATTTAAGAGATTCATCTTTATGTGATAAAAACAATGTCCAACAAAATCTAGTAAAGTCATCAACAATTACGAGACTATACTTCTTTCCACCAAGACTTATTGTTCTGGTTGGACCAAACAAATCTATATGTAACAGCTCTAGAGGTCTAAACGAAGTTACAATATTCTTAGAAGAAAAAGATGTTTTAACTTGTTTTCCATTTTGACAACTCTCACAAAAGAAATCTTTATTAAAACTTATCTTTGGTAAACCTCTTACCAAATCATGTCTAACTAACTTGGAAATATGTTTAAAGCTAACATGATCTAGCTTTTTGTACCAAATCAAATTTTCATCATCTTTTGATATAAGGCATGAAATATTTTGACTTTTCAAATCGTCTAAGATAATTTTATAGAGGTTATTTCGTCTCTTGGCAGAAAAAATAGAACCGTCCTTGTTTTTGACTATTCAAGAATTTTGATTAAAGGATAATTCATAACTAGAATCACATAATTCACTTATTAGATTATGCTTTAAGCCATCAATTAGCAGAACGTTATCAATAGACAAAAAGGAATCTTTACCAAGTTTGTCGATCCCAACTATTTTGCCCTACTGGTTGTCTACAAAAGTTACTGATCCTCTTTACTTATGCTGGAGGTCTAGGAATATAGACCTTCTACCCATCATATGTTGCGAGCAGCCACTGTCTAGGTACCATTGGTGGTGGTTGCTTATTCCAAGTAAGGAGATCTGCAGTATATATTATATCCTTCTTAGGTAACCATATTTTCTTGGGTTCTTTGGGGTTAGTCTTATAATTTTTCTTTGAATAATAATACGAATATTATTTCTTTTTCTTTCTATTAGGAACAAAACTCCTATTATGAAGAACATTACTATTATGAATAGTATTTCTATCATTAAAGCCTAAACCACTTTTATCATTTGGTTGTCTATAACTTCCAATTATGTCATTCCTCCTTTTTGTACTTCCTGTAAATTTAGATAAATTTGTTGAAAGACTATTAATCCTTTATTTTAGTTGATTAATTTCCTCATATCTATCTACAGTTACTTTCTTTTTCATATCGTCTACTTATTTCTTAAGGCAGACATTTTCTTCTTCTAAGAGTTTTGTGTTCTTTAAATTTTCAATAAATTTCTTTTTCAATAACCTATATTGTTTTAAGATAACATGTGAATCTTCTAACAATTCTAAATAGGCATGCTGAAGATCATCAAAGTCAAAAATTACCTCATCATCACTTTCCTTTTCAGCTACCAAGCATATGTTTGCTTGTTCTGATGTTTCTAAGTAGGATTTAGATTCAGACGAATCCAAATATTCCCATGTTTCCATCATGTTCTTTTTGTTTTCTTGACTTTTCTTTTGTTTTCTTTTGAGCAACGGACATCCAGACTTGTAATGTCCTGGTTTATTACACTCATAGTAGACGATAAAACTTTTCTCATTCTTCAAATCATCTTTGCTATTCTTTTTGAAAGAGAAGTCTTTATTTCCCTTTGATTTCTTTTTCCATATCATTCTAATCTTTCTTGAAATGAGGGATAGCTCATCTTCATCTTCACATGAATCTTAATCAGATTCACTAGCATCATCAATCTTGATTTCTTCAATCTTTAATGCTTTTGAAGATGTGTTTCTATTTTTTTGCATCTTCTAATTCTTCTGACTAGCCTTTAATGCAATAGATTTATCCCTTCTAGGTTTATCTTTTGCATCAAGCTCTACTTTATAGATTTTCAGTGAACTAAGCAATTCATCTAGCTTCAGCTTGCCTAAATCCATGGCCTCTTGTATTGCTGTTACTTTGGGTCTCCATCTTTTTGGAAGACTTCTAAGAATCTTTCTGACATGATTTTGACTGTCATAGATTCTCCTTAGGGCTTTAAGTCCATTAATAATTGTTTGAAATTGTCCAAACATCTGATCAATAGTCTCATCATCTTTCATCTTGAACAACTCATACTAATGAACAAGAATACCAATCTTGGATTCTTTCACCTGGTTTATGCCTTCATGTGCAATGGAATGTATCCCACATTTTCTTTGTGGATTTGCATCCATGAACCTTATCATATTCAGTTATACTTAGAGTATAACTTAAAAAGAACTTGGCCTTTGAGTTTAATTAAAAGTGAGCTTTCTGATCGACCGACCATTGGTCACGAGAGATACTTTTCCCTTCGCTGTCTGTTGGGATATATAGACCATTTTCAATGATATCCCAAAGATCGATGTGCGTGGATTCTAGGAAGAGTCGTATCCTATCCTTCCAATAATGATAGTCATCTTCATTGAATGCTGGGGGTTTTGTCACTGAGGCACCTTCTGCTATAAAAACATGTGATTCAACCATAGATCTTTGTCCGCACTTTGTAACAGTGTTTCTTGAAAACTTGCTCTAATACCAACTGAAGTAAATCACTTGTTAATATATAACTCACATATAATATGTAAAATACACAAGAAGGGGGGTTGAATTGTGTTAAATTGTATAAGATATTGTTCTTTAAATTTTTTTGATTTTCCTGGTAAATTCAAACGATTACAAAACAATGCACTTAATTTGATGAGTAATGTAACCACGGAAATTAATATCTATTCGTCTAACAACAAGAAAATTAAAGAGATAAAGGTAAGAGAATATGACACTGCGATTTATGCTGGTTCACCCTTAACTATGAGTTACGTCCAATCCTTAGAGTTTTCTAAGATTTCACTATCTCCTTCAACGTTATAAGTATTATTTCTGCACTTGCAGAGCCTCTTCAGGTCTCTTTCACAAAGTATTCTTTATCTACTTTCTTAGCCTCTTCAAGCTTTAGCCTTCCTTTCACTCAAAAAGATATTGTTTTGAGCTTTCACACTCACGTTACAGATGTTTTTTTCTCTCTCTCTTTCTTTCTTTTCTTTCAGAATATTTTTCACAACATAAGCACTTAATCACAGAATTTCTCTAAGTATGTTTTGTATATTCATAATTCTCCTCTCTTTTCTATTGTATGGATATGTTGTTGTTTTTACGACTACGACTGATATTTATAGTCTAAATCTTCAACGGTCTTATTGAGAAATCTGCTTGTAGAGTCTTCTAAAATCTGTTATTAGTTGAGTCCTGTAACCAACTCCAACTAACTAATGCTCTAGTACATTCTTCAATTACATTGTCTTGTTTAGATTTGTATGCTTTGTCTAGTGTCTTAATCTTAATCACTTCATCTGATCCATCTTAGACGCTTTGTTTTATTCAGCTTTTACTTACATTTATTTGCGCACTTAAACAAATTCATCAAAATAGTTCATACACTTCTATTATTATTATTATTTGACTTTCAACAAAATTAATAGAAGAAGTGAAGTCTTCTTAACTTAACACATTATTCCTTCCTTCTAACTCAAAATGATATATAAAGGACTAGCACTAATGACAGGTATATGAATGTCCCTCATGACAATTCTCAGTGGTCGCTACTCTCCAACATAAATAATGACATTGTTATTGCCACAATATTTCTTAATGTTTTTAGTATGATTATGACTTTCAGTTATCTCTCTTCTTCTTGATTTAGTTTCATATTGCTTAATAACTATGTTTGGAGTATTCTATCCCAAATCATTGTAAACAAGGTTCTAAAATATAGGTCTATATTAGTGCCATATTGCTCAAAAAATCTTTCTAGAATTTTCTATAATAAATTGCAACAAACATGACTTTGAATCACAATTCAATATTTAGCTTATCTTAGGTTAGTAACACCTTAAACCATATTTCTGAGGGCTTATCTTAAAAACGCAAGTCCTAAAGGTATAAATATGAGCCTATATAAAGACCTTATTGAAGAACATAGGTCCCTATTTGAGGTATTAATGTGAGTTGTTTGAAACAACTAAAACAAAATACATCAACACAACACTAGAGAATCGTTAAAGGAAAATGTGCATATCATTTTCTATAATATAACCTAGGTGAGTCAAGTTTCAATTCCATAGAGACTGTGGATACTAATAATGACTCATTTTCATTTAGTTACCCTTAATGAACAAGTGATTGATTGAAAAGAAATAAATAACATATTTTAAAGTGATAAATTAAATTAAAGATCTGGATTAAAACTAAAAATAAATAAATTAAATCTAGGTAAGATATTACCCAGAGCTTTCTATGCTTTGACTTTACTCTAATTTGATGATTAATATTAGTTCCTTAGAAAGGTAAGAATTCCCAAGTTATAATTATATTCTCTCTTGAGCTATACAATCCCTATTCCTAAATTGAATTGACAAAAATCTCTTTATAATCAAAATAACCTAAGAATGTATTAATTTAATTCATGAACTCTGATGATAGGTTTCAGCCTAACCTAAAAAGATCACGTAGTTGTCTTTTGAGCAACTCATTTAACCCTTATTATTCATATTGAGATCTAAATGTACTATTCATATCGCAATCGTAATGTATGAATCCAATTATTAAATCTTCAACTCTTGTTTCTTTAATTAAAAAACATAAAACATGAATATTCTCAAGAAAAGTAGAAAGTTCATTAAATTAAAGTAATAACTCAACATCAAACCTAGTATCCATCCCAGGTAGATCTATATCCCAATTAGTTATGATATAATAAGGGAAATCCATGCAAAATGAGAAAGAAAAAAAGATAAAGAAAACATCATTATGATCATTAAATCTTTAGGTTCTTATTGAATATTTATGAACTTTTTGTTCTTTTCTAAAGATTTTCTTTGTAATAGTCAATTTCCAAAAGTTACTGAGGGGTAGAATGTTAGGCTTTTGAGTCATATCATTTTAGAATTTATAAGGTGCATTTCATTCACATGTATAACATGAGCATATACACATATGAATGTTGATTTGGAAAACACTGCAAAGATTGTATGTGCACTTAATTGACATATTTCGGGGGTATGAAAGGTTTAAAATGGTTATGATATAATTGTGTATTGTTTATGTCTTGAATTTTGGTTTGATGGATTATAATTAGTAATTTGGATTTAATTGTTACAATTGGGAAATTGATGAACTAAAATATACATTTAGTTTAGGAAAAATGTCAAGTGGCAAGACAAGTTGACATATAAAAATTTAGGATGATGAGGGCTATAAAATAAGTGACTTATGGTAGTAGAATTTAATAACAAATGGCTTGGAGAATATGACAAATGGCCTACGATTTTAATCACATTTGGTAGCTTATATATAGGACAAGTTGATTGCATGCATAGGTGACAAATGTCATTGTAAAATAGTGATACCTACCTAATGAATTAAGCTAATGCAGAAATTGTTTCTGTTGTCTTTCTTCTTTTTCCCTCTCACCATTAAAACACACACACGCACCCTCATAGCTATGAAATTTTGCTTCAATTATTTCCATTACCACCTCAAAACCTTGTCAAATTCTTCATTGAGATAGATAGATCCTGCTATTGTCTTTTTGTTACTATCGAAATCATTCTACTTCCATCTTATTCTTGGAATTGTACTTGCATGCATGGAAGGCTAGGTTAGCTTGATAATTAAGGAAACAATTGATTTGATCAAGTAAGTGAAAGATTGATCTCTTGTGATATATGTTAATAAAACTTAATGATGAATGAATTGGGGATGGATTGATTGTGATATTGGTGTTAAATGAGTGCTAGAAAATGATGCATGAATGGTAGTTTCTGTTCTGTTTAGAATCTATGAAAAACAATAGTTTATATGCTATTAAATGAATAATTTTGACCTGAAAATTAAGATGAAATTGATGAGGAATTGAGGTATAATTAAAGTACAATTGAGGTATAATTAATAGATTATTATGAACGTGTTTTGAATTTGATATGAAAGAGTTTTCTTTTGAATCTAGAAAAAAATTGAGGATGTTAGTGTATGTGTAAGAATGGTGGTTAGTGATATAAATGAATATAATTTAGAGAGCTTGAATGTAACCAAGATGGAAGATATATTAACATGAATTGAAGAAGTTTTTGAGAGTATGAATTCTAGAAAATTTGAAGCGTTAATGATGATCCTAAGTAGATGAAATTCATGGAGAATTGAGGGAAATTGAATAGTGTATAATCGAGGCACCCATCCCGCGATCGTAGGGAGGTCCCCATGATTATGGCCAAAGCTTTTAAATGATAATTTCAGTTTTGTGAATTTTATTGAACCAAATGAGGGTAAGTCTCTCTACATTGGTGTATTTGGACTTGATTAAGGCTTGAAATGAACGTAGATTGTTACTTGATTAATTGGTTAAGGGTTTGATAAGTTTAGGTTGTTAATTGATGTCATTACTTAAGGAATGGATTGTCTTAATATCAATGTATTTAAATCTAGAAATTTTGAGTTGTTAAAGGAATAAAGGTGTTCTTATGAATGCAAATATGATCTAAAGGATATGAGTATAGTGTATTAGATATTAATGAATGAGAATTGGGAAATGTATGCATGTATATTGCTAGAAAAGTTTGATGAATGTATGATTGATGAATTTAAAGTAATCAAACTTACTCAAGCTATAAACCTGAATGCAAAGTGGTAATATACAAGCTATAATAATTGAACTGACAAGATTTGTGATTAAAAATATATACCCTGAAAGATCAATTGAGCATGCATTGAACATGACACATATATATGTGTTTGATTGTATATTCATATGATTGAACAAAATAGTGATTATGAACTATGTGTGTATTGCTTGACTATAGATGCATAAGTTGATTGCCAACATCCAAAGATTGCTGAATCATCAAGGCAATAGCTATTATGGAGTGTACTGTAAGTTAACCTAGATGTGTAAACTCAATTACATGTGCTTCTGTTGAATTGCACGTATAATGTGGAATGTATGAACTAATGAATGATTAGTGTTGAACTTAGATCTCAAGGATTTGATATATGACATGAGCACATTAAATGAAAAGTATTGAAATCATAATATGTAAATTGATGCATTTCATAACATCGAAATGCATGATCAGATAAAGGAGTTATGATTAGAGTAGCCAACGCGTGAAAAAGAGCTTTAAGCTCAGGAATGTGCACAGAAAGCCATAGGCTCAGATAACAATGAGTCTTGTATCCATAATGGATATGGAGCAGTATATGAAATGAACTCGATATCCACAATGAATGTGGGATAGTAAAATTGGGTTAATAGGTACTCGGTCACAACAAAGAAAAAAAAAAGAAATCATATGTGCATTTACATATACAATTATATATGTATCATATGAATGATTGCGATGAAATTATTGAATTGTTTTGAAATTGTGATATAAAATGTTGGTATACATTGCTTCTTGAAATATGACAAAATGTGATGTGGTATTCGATGCTGGATTTTGTAATATACTTGCTGAATTGAGTTATGTAACTTATTTGGGTGTTCTGACTTGAGTGAGCACATCAATGGTGGTTTACTCAATGAGTTCGCAAACTCATTGTAGCATCCCACTCTCACAAGACACATACCTGACATCCTGAGTGATATCCGAGCATGTACCCTGCAAGGGTGGAAAATTAGAATAGTCAACAATCGAACTTATTACAATTTTTTTTTCAAATCAATGCAAACGTATGCGGAAATCAATATTCGAACTGGGCCCATTCTTTTCTTTTGTAACATGAAAATCACAATTATTATTATTCTCATTTACAAACCTTTCCACTTTGGAAAGTTATTACATACAAAAATATTCCAATATACATTGTACAGAAATTGTGGAATATACAATTTAATACAAAAATAAGAAAACAATTGTAGACGTGAATTGATCCTAACATCTATCTCTTCTTTGAATGCAATGTTTATACTCCCATTAGCCTAACGAGGTAACTCTTCTGAGCCTGAAAAATATTGCAAAATTTTGGATTAGTTTTTGCAAACTCAGTGAGTGACCATCCTCGATGACTCACTCAATCACATACACATACAGTTCACATAATCATATATCACTTTGTTCACAACATTCACATTCTTATTTTATTACAAGTTAACAGGATATTGCAATCATTCGAACATACAGGATATTGCAATCATTCGAACATATATATTAAATAAATATGAAATGCACATGTGTCTCACTTTCATTTACTATTTTGTTGTGACCGAGTGCCTATAACTGTCCCATATCCATTGTAGATACCAAGCTTATTGATAACTGTCACTTATCCGTTGAGGATACCTTTAGCTCTTATACACTTTTTGAGCTTTAAGCTCTTTTTCACAATATAAGCTTTAAGCTCTTTTTCACATTCTGAGCTTTAACCTCTTTTTTGATGGCTACTCTGGTCACAACTACCTTTATGTTATCATGCATTCATGTAATGAAATGCATCAGTCACATATGATCAATTAGTCACTTTATTTCACTTTACGCATTCACTTTCACTTGTCATTAAACCTTGGTCCAGAATTCAACCCTTAAGTTGAGAATACACTTATTTCTTCTCATTCACATAAAAGTAGCACTTCAATATCACATTTATACATCAAGTCTCGAACCTTCATTTTCCGGCATCAACATAAGCAAATCACATTCATATCAATTATATTCACATTGCATAATAATCATAACCATAGTCATTTAATGCGAAAATTGCAATTAGAATAAACAATGAAATGAGACCATCTAGGTCAACTTACAGTACGCTCCAGATTAGCAATTGCTTCTAAGATCTAGAAACGTCTGAATGTGGACGTTTATCCTACACATCCAAATTATTAAATACACACGTTGCACATATGTATTCATTTATTCAAAAATGTGTATATGGACTATGTACAATGCATGCTCAATGACAATTCCAGGTATATTATCAAATTTCACATTTTATACACATTCTCATTTTATAACTCAATTACTTGACACTCCATTTTTAGCATTATTTGCTTTCACAATATCCAACCCTCACTTGCTTTTATTTGATACACGTTACTCATTTCCTTTGAATCACAACTATAATCACATAAACCTCTACATTTCAATTATACACATGTATTTGGTGCTTTAATACCAACAATTCATTTACTAATGTTATTCTAACATTATATAATCATACAATATTCAAACTCTCATTCTTTCTTAGAAATTCTCTAAAATTCCAAACGTTCGGGTCTATTTTTCTTGTTCATTATGACAAAGAAAATGAAGTAATTTGGCAATGCTTCTTCTAGAAAAAAATGTTCCCTATTGTCTTAAGTTTCTAATGACACTAAGATCATTCAATTTACTTTAGTATTCTATGAGTTATGCTCACAATACCACAAACTGTGTATAGTTCAACTTTTGGCTAGTTCATGATCATACCCTCAAATTGTACAGCACATAACTTTCAACTCAGATATCTAAAAATTACAAACTTAATACCAATTGAAAGATAAGAGAATGGAATACAACTTTTGTGAAGATACCTCTGTCTGAGTCAGCCAATATCCATTCAGTTTTTATGATAACATCAAGAGATAATTTCTGTCTCGGGTAGTACTACAACCTCAATTAAGACTCAATTTCACACCAGATTTTGAAAGTCTTAGAGACAGAATCAAATTTAGAATTCTTAAAGAAATTTGTAGAATTATGTCTCTACTTTAATCTGAATTAAGAATCACCTCATTTGGACATCTACAGTGAAAGATATCATTAAAATACCAACACATATTCAATAAAAATTACCTGCATAATAACCCTCGGGTTGCAATCGCGGCCGTAAATCACCCGTGGTGTCTTGATTGTGACGCGTCATGATCGTGACTTCCGCATTCATCCAGCAGAGTCGTGACCACGATGCGTTGTGATGACGACCTGCTTCTGAACCACTGCACTCCTTCTTCTTTCTTTTATTTTTATCCGAAATTCACTTCCATTTTAAGCCTAGAAAATGAGGTTTTTAGGCAAAGTCTTCTTCTAAACAATTGTTGAGATATGTATTAAGTTTCTAAAGAACCTAAGTTCATATAGTTTGGATTAGGATTCTGAAAGTTTAGCTCAATTTACTGCATATTGTTAAGAAACAAAGATAATCTGAAACTCAAATTGAAGAAAAATTTCAAAAACTCTTAGAGACAGAATCCAAACTTGATTTCTTCATGATAATTGTAGCCATTTGTCTCTAGTTTAATATAAATCAACAATCACCCTATTTGGATATCCTTAGGTCAAGATATGTATAAAATACAGATGCATGTTCTGTAGAAACACTACATCTAACACATTTCCAGCACACTTCATCATCAATTTAATCCTAATTCATCTCTTTTGCTTAGTCTATCACCTCTAACTTATATCATCATCATCTCCTCTTCATTTATACCCCAATTCCAGTTCAATATCCTCTATACACAATTCAAAATCCATGCTTGCACTCCAAAAACAAAACACATCATATACACATTCGTCATAATGACCTTTCTATCTCAAAAAAAAAATCTCAACAACAACAACTTATCAATTATCAACAAAGCATCACTCTTCCAACCCCATTTTTTTATCATGCTAGCTCTAACCCATCATCAATACCAAAAAAGGCAGAAATTCATTCATTCACTCATCATAATCATTATGTCATGGATAATGTTAGCTCACTAAATTCAATTGTTTTGACAAAAATCTCTTTATAAATCAAACACCCATGAAATTACCTAAGGAATTTCATATTCAAAGCAAAACCTCAAATCAATCATCATAATGTCTCATTTTCACTGACCCATGAAGATTAAAACATTACTTACTTGATTTACCCAAGGCTTCTTAAGAGTCTCCAAGAACCCTAGCTCCTTCAACATCCATGAAAATCAACTTTCAAGGTGAAATGGGTTGGGTCTTTTAGCAACTTGAAGAAGATAGCTAGATAGTAAAGTGGCTAGCAACAGAAGAAAGCAAGGTTCCATTTGATGCTTGGAGAAGAGAGTGTCGTGAGTGAAGAAGAGAGAAAGATGAAGAAAAATGAAAAAGAAGGAGAAATGAAGCATATGTCATGAATGGTGAAGTGAAAGACCATGAAATGGTCTTTAATTTGGTAAAAAGAAATAGTAAGTGGTGAGTGGTAGTGACACTTGTCACTTTCCTATGGTCCCCCACTTTTGGTCCTTTAATCTACTAGTCCATTTATATCCAATTTTCAACTTAATTTTCTCCCAAATTTTCAATGACACTTGTCATTAAATCCTATTGTCATTTATCAATAATTTATGCTATCATTTAACATTTATTTCTACTATCATTTAATAACTTTCTTGTTACTTGGCATTTTTCCTAGTTCAAAAATTACTCATAATTCCAGAAAATTCCCAAATTTCTCCAAAAATTATAAATTGATAGTTTAATTCATTGAATCAATTTTTAGAAAAAAATTATCACTATCCATATCATAATCACATTAAATCATTCTTTTATACCCGGAAAATGAAAATGAGAGAATGAACAAATTATTAAAACGTGCAAAAATTCAAATTCACATGTGTGTATGCTAACAATACGCATGAGCATGCGATACATTTTTCTTATTCTCTCATTGATCTCACATGTACTGTATATTAGGGTTCTAACCCTTAGTATGGTAACAGGATGTTACACTTATAAAAATTTCAATGTTGATTTTTAGGTTCAAAGGAGATCTATCTTCTAAAGCGATCTAATAGAAATCTAGTACTGTTATTTCGGGGACAAGAATAGCTTAAAGGTCTAGTAAGCTGATACTTGTGAAGGCTAGATAGATGTCTTTGGTATTAGCATTCCAAGTTATGAGACACATTGTCTTTAGTGTGTAATTTTTGTACTATATGAAGTATTGGGATTGAGTTCAAAATTGTTGTGTATGGTCTACTTGAATTTGGAATGTTAATGACATATTTGACTTATTATGGTTATGAAGGAAATAAGTATTTATTATGATTATGAAGGAACTAAGTATTTGGAATGTTTATGATATATTGATGCCTCAGACTGCATTTATATGATTGTTTTAAGGTGCCATTTCCATAGAGTATATTATTGACTATCCGTGGATATGTTCTGACATATGCGCTATGAGAGTGGTATCTTAGAGCCTTTCTTTTTTTATGTCTAACTACTTAATGGGGCTCCTAAGGAGCTCTTTTGCTTTAAGAACTAAAATGATAATAAGCTCTCTTATTTTTTAGTCACGTCTCATTTAGTAATACAAACCTTGATTTTTAAACATTAAAAAACCCTGGTGTCATATTCCCTAGCAAAAACCTCTTTGACAAACAAAATGGGGCATGTTAGAATATGATTGGTAACATGTTACTATCTTACTACCATATTCTGAAATTTTCTTTTAATCTTACAAAGTTTCTCTAAATTGACTCAAATCTTCTCTAAATTTATTCTTTTTTTTGTTGATAGGTTGAAAAAACTACATGAAATAAAATATAAATCATTTAAAGCAACAAATCCTATAAAAATACCTAAAATACAAGCACAATGCTCTCAAAATCACATAAAAATAATATTTATCACATGTCAAAATTTCCCACACTTATGCATTTTCTTGTCCTTAAAGAAATTAATTTCATTATCTTAACTCAAATAGCATAACATTCTAGAAAATTATTTTTAAAAATCAAATATATCGATCAAAATTCACCACCACTCATTCTAGAAAATTATTTAAAAGTTATAAAATTGTCAGGCAACTAACTACTTGTATCAGTTTATAAACTAACTCAATTTACTTCACAATTCTTCAAACTTTAATTAATTCACAAAATTCAACTCTATGTATAAAATGAAAATACATGGGAAAAATGTTTTAATAGATGAACATATTCATACCCCTTATTGAAATAAAGCAATACACCTAATTTAAACAATATAGGGGCATTTAAAAGCTTGTTTAAAAAGTCACCTATCCTTTTTATGCAAGAATAAATACCTTATCATAAATATTCCTGATTACATGGCTACCAACAATACTTTTTTAACTTATAATTTTTTTGTTAGTATAAGCCAACACAATGAAATTATTTAATGCTTAAGCATTTACATTTTTTATATCATTTTTCATATATAAATAATAAGAATTCTTAAAAGACACAAATCAAGTATCCATTCTCCAACTTTATGAAGCAAATTAAATTGAAATTAGTCATCAAAATTCATGGCTAATTACCTAAACATGTCAATTTATTAAGACAATCAATCTTATGATGAGTTATTACAATCACCGTACTATTAATTAATCTCTATTAAGGAGTTTATAATAAAATTGATAAGCACGACTGTCAATATAAGAAATACCTTCACACATAAGTCGTAAATTGCACTCAATATATAAAACATATAAAGGAATAGAAAGAAACAAATTAGGAAAGAGAAATAGGGTAAAGGAATGGTACTTCCATGATATAATATAAGAGATGTAAGCTTGTGGGACTAAGAGGCCACAAGCATATAATGATTCAATATTGTGAGTATAAGAATAAAACGATACAAAAACACTAGTGTGATAATGATAAACATTTTCTTTAATACTGAATATGAGCATGTCTACTGACTGTATCTCTTACTCTTAAAATTTGATGTGAAACAAGGTAAATATAGGGTAGCATGTTAAGCTTGTGTTGATATGTGGTCCTTACTACTACTTCAAAGGCCTAATCAGAGATAAATACATGTAATGGTGCTATCCAACACGACGAATGCATGTTACTCTTACTCTTAAAATTAGATGTGAAACAAGGTAAATACAGGGTAGTATGTTAAGCTTGTGTTGATATGTGGTCCTTACTACTACTTCAAAGGCCTAATCATAGATAAATACATGTAATGGTGTTGTTCAACATGACGAGTGCATGGTTACATATTTTCAATTTGTTACATTAGGTTACTGTAAGCTTCTTAGACTTTTATTTAAGTCCTACAAAATGGAAAAGACATAGGATGAGACAAGTGAGGGTGTTCTTGAACAAAAAAAGCAACATAGTATCATATTATGATTATGTTCAAAAAGGGTTATCTCGACTTCTCATTTAGAATCCGGTACGCTCCAACATAAGAGACGATACAAAAAGAATACATCAAAGTATTTTAAAACACTGTACAAACATTTTGTCATTTTTCCCATATTTAATTCTTCTATTCTTGACTTCTAAAGTATAAATTCATACAGGCCAATATGGTATGAGACATGGAAATGTGTTACAAATCATAGTAATTACATGGTCCTCAATAAATGTCATTTTCCTTGTAAACAATCAAAACTTGAATGTTACTAAATACAAGTAGAATTACATGAGCAAACAACCAATCACCATCAATACTTAGGTTATTCATTTTTTTAAGTTAAAGAATGATATTAATAGAAGAGATAAACAAAAATAAAAAAAAGGCCTTAAACCAAAGTTCACATTTGTTAGAAGTCCATAACTCTAAGAGCCATAATAAACTAAACTAGGAGCCATAATTCTTCTAGTCTATTCATTACCCTAGTTATTATCTTTCTAAATTAACTAAAGTGTATGGCAAGCTAGTTTTCTAAGAATCAACCATGATATTAATCATGTAGCTTGGATTTTAGATTGTGGGATTCATTAGGAAGAACATCATTCAATTCTAGTGCATGAGTTGTGGTAGATAAACATCTTGTCTCTATGCATAAGCTATTAGGTTACTAAATCCTCCATAAGAATACTTTATTATAAGTTATCAACTCCAACTTACTCCTTTGTATTTTTAACTCACTTGAAGAATCTACTATTCCTTTCCTTCCAAATGATATATATAAAGTAGCTAAGAGCTATAAGATAAATTACTTTATTTCCCTTCGAGATGTTTTTATTTGAACTTAATTAATCAAGCATCTCAATATGGTCATGCCTTATGATATTCAACTAATATATATCTTAAATTCTAATAAATGTAAAATAAGTAATCACAATTAACGAGGTGGTAAATAAGGATCTTTGGTTCTTATACAAGTAATAAATTGGAAAATATTAAGATAACTCAGTGTATTAAGAGTATAAAGTTTGTCGGTAGCAAATCGTAATGCTAGTTAAAATAAACTAAACCTACTATTGTAGTAGTGGTGAGTCTAGGTCGATCCCACAAAGAGTGTATGTGGAGTTTACAAAATGAAATCAATCAGTGGTTAAGTTTAAGGGGATTTTGGTTTGGTTTTAAAATAAGAAAATAAAATTAAACTAACCAAGAAAAGAAAATTGACAAAAACATGTAAAAATGATGGAAGTGGTAAATTTGATTCTTTGTTCAATCTCGGCCTACACCCTAATTAAACACATTTCAATGATTTGTTGTTCTCAAATCTCCCCTAGAAACTATTAATTTTATGTTAATTTATTAACCTGAGATGTTGTTTAATCAAGATACGATCGTTCATTAAACCTAACTACCGAATAACCTAGGATACAATCTCTAGATTCAACTGGGTAATAGCATCACGAGTTAGGAAAACTGATTAAGCAAGTTAATAACCACATACGATGAATCATTTAACCTAGATTATGTTATCCCTAACGATTATGAACCGTTGGTTGCCACAAATAAATTTCTACATAATAATTACAAATTACATTAAATATTCTAGCAATGGGTTTGTAATAAAATAATCTAATGAACGCATTAAAATCATCTTTTCAAAATGCCCAAATTCATGCAAATCGGATAACATAATTAATTTCTGAAGATAGTAAGAAAGCAATCAAGACAAGGAGAAATACACTAAATGGGGTCATCGACATCGAAGTCACTTTTGAACTGGCTTTAGAAAGCTACCCCTTCATGGGTCTTCCCACAATGAAGAGCTTGCCTCCCTCTTTATGCTCTCCTGAAATTCCTGAAGTTTTTTCCAGCTGAAACACACCAAAACTTTCATATCTTTTTATGTCTCCAAACCCTCGATATACATTAAAACGCTAGGTTAAAAAAATTGGGTGAGGTGGCATCTTAAGGCCTTACAAGTGGGAGAGAACCTACATGGGTGTGAGAAATAACTCAAGCCCATGCACACCATGCAGCCAAGTATACTTCACCCTCGCACTTCACTTTTTTGCTTCAGTCCACTCTAATTGCAGCTCTCACCATCTCCGATTTATGGACATATAAAACACCATCTTCTATAGGAATGAGGAATAACTCTCTTCCATGTAACTATATTCCATAACCATAAGCTATTAACTCACGACTGTTCAATAATTTGGTATGGTCATGATTTAATTATCAGAGCTATGCCAAATTAATTCATGGCCATAAGTGGCTGGTAGTTCCACCGAAGTGCAGCCCCACTTCAGATAAGTTTTTATATTTAATAGCTGGGTTTTGATGGATGGGACAATTGGCTCCTTTGGTAGCGTACGATGTCTTCATCTTATAATCCTTAGCTACTATAATTGATTCACGACTGTGACAAAATTCCAACAAGCTGTGAGTAGTCTTTATGCTCTTCATTTTTCATCTTTCTTGGTAATTTCTTGTCTTCTTCTGGATTTGATCTTCCTAATTCTTGTTCCATAAAGACAAATGGATATGAATCTTTGGAAAACAGCTCAAATGTAGTGCTTTCATCTCATTTTAACTCGTTTGCTTCATAATTGTGCCTAAAACCACAAATAAGTCAAAGTGAGTATCTTAAGCACTTTCCTAACAATATTTACTAAGTGTCATTGAATAAATTCATCTTCAATTAAGCATCTACCAATTTCCCCCACACTTAGCTTTTAGCTGTCCTCAGGAAAAACATCTAAATTAAAATCACTGGCCTAAAACATTTAATTATTTCCTATATATTCTAAGAATACATAATTACAAGAAAAGATGAATGACTTTCAAAAATCATGCCATGAATTTAAAATTAAGCACTTCTACTCGTGATCAATCAACATTCATCATCTTTGAAAACTATTTAATCTAATGGTAGACTTGAAAAATATTTTTAAATAAGATATATCCACGAATACACTCAATACCATTCATGATCATGTTATTATGGAACTTTCAATATCATTTCATTTCTCCACCACTAAGCTTTAAATGCAAAATCATGGATCAAAGAACTTTTTAAGGTTGTACTATGGACAAAGGTATGGTGAGATGTATATGGATAAAGTAGCATGAAAGCCATCAAATCTAGTGAAACAAAAGTAACACTCAATGAGATATCAAGTTCACAAGTTAACTTTCGTAAAAAGCTAAGTATTGTTAGCTATGATCAATACAACAATTATAGTTCACAACTCAATTCAATTCTCACATATAAACCATATGAAGCATAACAAACCAAATGAGATCACTGATAGTTGTGTTTTGCATGATGTTTTAGAGTTTAATCTGTAGTGTATTTAGTGTTAAAGTGAGTGTTGAGCATGCATTTAGAACTTAATTAGGTTTTTTGTATCTAAGTATGTTTATGGGTTAGTTGGAATTCTTAAGCTTAAATTATATATTTTTCAGGTACCTTCATGTGTGTGCTAGTGTTGCAGGGAAAACAAGGAAGAACGGTGAAGATTTAAAGAGTTTTGGGCTTAAAGACATAGGCCACGATTGTGCATATAGGTCACGGTTATGACAGAGAAAGAAGAAAAAGAAGTAGCTAGGCCACGATCGTGCACTTTGAGCCATGATTGTGACAGAAAGTGACAAGTCAGGCCACGATCATGTGTGTCAAGCCATGCTCGTAACAAAAATGGTAAAATATTGGCAACAATCCTGACATGCAGTGCCACAATCGTGCCTTGTTTCGGGCTAATGTGAAAACTTGATTTTTGGATTAATTTTCAGACCGTTTTGACCATGAGTTTGACCTAGGGCTGCCAGAGAATAAATAGAACAATCCTTAGCAGCTGTCAAGGTGTGAAGAAGAGACCAAAGAGACTTAAACAAAGAGGTGAAATTTTGCAATTATCCGAAAGCGACATAGAGCGAGATCGAGTGATTAAGGAAGGAGATAAAAGAAGAGAGGCACGAAGATACGCTTGACACGACATACTTCCTGTAATAGGTAGCTTCCAGCAATCACAACCTTTGAGATCCATTCTGATAGTACTTTCGATTTTTATTTGAATTTCACTGACGTATGAGATTTGAGGATTTATTGGAATACTTGTTATTGAGTGTTGATCTTTTGTCTATACTCTCTTTCGTGATGTTTTGTTCTTGAGATTAATAAAGTTTCTTTGATTGTGTTTATTTGATTTAATTGTGATTCAATTTGATCCTTCATAACTCAACAATAAACTGAGAGGGTGAGCTGAGTGAAAATCATCGATTTAGGCCAACAAGAGTTAGGTAGATCGATAGGTAGAGAGTTGAATCAAACCCGTAGAGTCGTGTAACATGAGATCAAACATAGATTTTCGGAAGGTTAATAGACAACTGAGAACTAATTTAGGTTTGGGTCAATCGTAAATCGAGAGACTGTGGTTTCATAATATAAATTAGGGATTATCAATTAAGGTCAAAATTTATAATTCGAGAGAGAGTAAATCACCCTAGGATCGTCTAGGCCCATTAAGTTGGAGTTTGCATAATTGAGTAGATTTCTTTAAGTTCGAATAAATTCCCCCTTCCTCTCATTAGGTCATTTCTAGGTTGATTGTTAGATTAATTGTGTGTTTTGCTATTTTTTTTATCTCTTCGTGCTTAAATTTCTCATAAGTGATTCTTGATTAATTTTAATTTCTGTACTAGCTAGTTAATTAGGAATTGTGAACTTAGCTACTTTAGATTTTAGGACTAGATCCCTTCCTCGTGGGATCGGCACCTCAGGTACTACATGAACGATCCATGTGCTTGCGATAATTATCAAGGTTATAAATAGTAAAACTTAACACATGTAACCTTGAGTGAACAATCACTCATAAAGATTGATGATAACACTACATTGAAACTATATGAGTAAACCATCCTATACAACATCTACCTTATATTCAACATACTCAAGTAAACCATTCATTACAAATTAAAGAGGATGCATTAATCATAAATAACTTTTCAATATATATGCACTTTCTCCTGGATACATTTATTTCTTTTATTTCTTTCTTTTTATCTTATTTTATTTCTTTTTCTTTTTCTTTGCTCTTTTTTATGGAAATTAAAAGAAACTACATCAACATGAAAATTTCAATAATAAGACATAAAATAGCATCCCAAAATTATAACCAACCCACACATATGTACACACTCAACAATCAATAAATGTTCTATTAGCTTTAAGGCTTGGGAAGGACATTTGCTAAGGTTAAAGCATATAATGTGGTTAATACACAAAGAAAAGGCAAATAAAGCTCAAGGGGGCTTAACAAGGGAGAAATCATGTCAATAGGGTAGGTTATTTAGCTAATGTAGTTCGGAAAAGAAAAAAAAAGCCTAATCACTCCATGTTAATGCATATGATAAAAATGTGGTCTCAAATAGAAATTCAAGACAAAATCAGGATGTAAGTGTTATGAAGGTCATACATCATCAAAAGACAATGAGATTGATATAGATGTGTCAACCTAATAAGGCTCAAAATCACACCATTTTGCCTACCATTAGTCACTACCCTTCTAAAGATAATGAACATCGACCAATCAAAAAAGTAAAAGTACATACTCAAATTTTCACGAAAGTATCCAATCAACTCATTCTCTAATCATGACCATATAGTCATAGAAGAAATAGATGTTGGACCAATGGAGGTTTACAAATTAAATCCTTATATGTTTTGATAATAATAAAACTTAAGAAATGGTTGAGACATTATTTTAGGTTAATTGGATTAAAAGGAAGTTAATAAAAATGGAACACCAGTCGACTATCAAGCTGGCACAAGTTGACTATCATGCTGATGAAGAATTACACTAGTCAGAGATGAAAAGCACATATTTTGAAAAGTTACACTAGTCGACCTATGAGGATCAAAATTGCACCAGTCGACTTATGAGTATCAGAATTAAAAACGTGGAATTCATGTGAAGATCTTGCATGAGGATTTTAAATATGTATCTTAACAGTTAAAGATTGGAGAATCAATGAGATTTGTTAGTTGGAGAACTAGACAAGTCGACTATTTGAAGTATGAGGTTGAAGATTCATATAAAAATAGTGTGCTAGTCGACTATCACTTGGAAGATAAGTTGACTATGATGTACTAGTCGACTATTACATATCGACTAGTCGACTATCAGTTACAACTAAACAGAATTTGAATTTGTCAAACGATTTCAAACAGGAGCAAATCTTTGTACAATGGCTAGGAGCGTTTGACAATGGCTAGGAACATCTTGAAGCCTATAAATAGAGGTCTTCACTTCAGAGGAATGTGGACTCAACTTCTAAAAGAAGCATACGTGCTATAGTGAAAAATTATCCTCTCATTGCTCTCATATTGCTTACATAGCATATCCTGA
>JAOSBN010000004.1:31138732-31189476 GCA_027563595.1 Erythroxylum suave | reverse complement strand
TGAAGAAATGAGTAGAACAATGTTGAATGAATATAATCTACCTAAATCATTTTGGGCAGAGGCAATCAATACCACTTGCTATATCATCAATAGAGTGCATCTAAGAAGAGACAAGAACAAGAAACCATATGAGTTATGGAAAGGTAAGAAACCCAATATGTCATATTTTCATCCTTTTGGTTGTAAAGTGTTTATTCATAATAATGGAAAGAACCACTTAGGAAAATTTGATTCAAAATCTGATGTAGGAGTGTTTCTAGGTTATTCACTAATTAGTAAGGCATTTAGAGTTTATAATAGTAGAACTAAGTGTGTTGAAGAAAATATTCATGTTAAATTCAATGATATGATTTCACCCTCGAGCAAGGTTTGTTTTGATGATGAAGCAGGAAATTTAGGCAATAGATTTGAAGAAATTGAATCCAATATTGAAGAAGAAAAGTTAGATAAGAAGATCATATACCTAGCACTACAATATGGAAAAAAGCAAAGAATCATCATATAGAGCAAGTAATTGGTAGCTTGGGTGATGGTTTAAGAACAAGGAGGAAAACATATGAACATATGAGCAATTCAGCCTTCATCTCATTGGTGGAATCCAAAAACATAAAAGAGACTCTTGAAGATGAACATTGGTTGATGGCAATGTAAGAAGAGCTTAACCAATTCAGGAGGAACAATGCATGGGATTTGGTAGCTCCACTAAAGGACAAAACCATTATTGGAGTCAAGTGGGTAAACAGGATAAAATTCGATGAAAATGGTGATGCTATAATGAAACGTATGCACCGGTGGCTCAATTGGAGGCAATTAGATTGCTATGTGCTTTTGCTTCTGATAAGAAGATCAAGCTTAATCAAATGGATGTCAAAAGTGCATTTCTCAATGGCTACATTCAAGAGGAAGTTTATGTCAAACAACCTCCTAGTTTTGAAGATCATGAGCATCCAGATTATGTCTACAAGCTCAAGAAGGCACTATATGGATTAAAGCAAGCACCTAGGGCATGGTATGAAAGGTTAAGTACTTTTCTAACCTAAAATGGTTACAAGCTCAAGAATGCACTATATGGATTAAAGCAAGCACCTAGGGCATGGTATGAAAGGTTAAGTACTTTTCTAACCCAAAATGGTTGCATTCGTGGTAAACTTGATAATACCTTGTTTATAAAGCATGTTGATCATGATATGCTAGTTTGCCAAATTTATGTTGATGATATTGTATTTGGTGCTACTAATGAATCTTTGTGCAAAGAATTTAGTGATTTGATGCAAGGTGAATTTTAAATAAGCATGATGGGAGAACTCAAGTTCGATCTTGGGTTACAAATCAAGCAATTCAAAGATGGCATCTTCATTCACCAATCCAAGTACACAAAGGAGCTCCTAAAGAATTTCAACATGGAAGGATGTAAAGATGCAAAAACACCTATGGAAACAAATCTGGTCTTAGAAAAGTTTGAGCATGAAGAAGATGTTGATCAAAAGCTTTATAGAGGTATGATTAGCTCTCTTTTATATTTAACTGCATCTAGACCAGATATTATGTTTGCTACTTGTCTTTATGCTAGATTTCATTCTTGTCCTAAGATTTCTCATTTAAGTGCTTGCAAAAGAATTTTTAGATATCTTAGCAAAACAATTAATCATGGATTATGGTATCCTATTTATGAGTCTTTTGATTTGCATGCATATAGTGATGCTGATCATGGTGGTTGTAAGATAGATAGAAAAAGCACTAGTAGCATATGTCATTTCTTAGGTTTATCTTTGATTTCATGGGATAGTAAAAAACAAGCAAGTGTAGCTATTTCTACTACTAAGTCTGAATATGTAGCAGATGGAAGTGCATGTGCACAAGTTCTTTGGCTTAAACATTAATTACTTGATTATGGTGTTGTTGTTAAAGATATTTCAATCTATTGTGATAATACAAAAGCAATTTGTTTGAGTAAAAATCCAATTTTGCATAGTAGAACAAACATATTGAGATTAGGCATCATTCCATACGTGATCATTATTTGACAGGTGATATTTGTTTAAAACATGTCTCTACAAGTGATCAATTGGTAGATATTCTTACTAAACCACTTGAAGAAGATGTGTTTATGAATATAAAATTGAAACTTGTTATGTGTGATTTGAATTCAATTGAATGATTGAAATTATTTGCTTACATTTCCACAGTAAAATGGTCAAATTATTTGGTGAATATGCAATTCCATCGGAGAAAATATCAACATTGATTTATATTTGTAAATGATTTATTTGGATTTTGGAAATATCCAGTTGACTAATTGGAGTCTAAGTCGACTGATGTTAAGGTAATGGCCGAATATCTTTTAATTTACACCTCGACTAATGCATCAGGAAAAAAATTGGTTAAGTGTTTTAGAGACTTTTTGGTCGACTATTATAGTGTTAAGTCGACTAATCGTTGTTAACCTAATATTACATAGATTTTTATTCTCGAATAGTCGACTATTCATCTCATTCTAGTCAAATAAAATTCTAATACCTGATGGTTCCAAAATTTGTATTTTTTTAAATCAACTAATACCCCTTCCAGTCGACTAACCAACATACCAAAATTTATTTCAAGGCTACTGCTTTTTTTTTTTATCAAACCAGTCGACTAACCCCATACTAGTCAACTATCGGTCATCCCCTGCATATAAAATCCCTCAATTTTTTACACATCTCTAAAAACTCAACACATTTAAACTTCAAATCCTCTGACTCTAGTCGACTAATCTCTTCGAGAATCTCCAAATCAACACCTACCCATCATCAATCTTCTTCCAAAACACAAAACCCCTCCTTCAAATCATCACAACATCATTTTCTTCGTTGGAACTCTCTTCACCGACATCCAAAACCCTAAAAAATTCCAATCTACACATCTTCCTCCACCAACTTAGAAATCCCTTCAAATGGCACCAAAGAAAGAAAGTGGGAAAGGAAAGCAACCCGAAACCACCACCAAAAGACACCAAACACGAGTTAGATTCTTCAAGAGGTGGAGTTGAAAGGGAGAATGAAGTTTTTGAACCAAGATTCTTTTCAATGGAGGCTCAACATCTTTATTATAAGGCATTAAAAACAGAGGTTTTGATTCCTTCCATGAGATTTGATTGGGTTGAGCTTGAACATAGTGAATTCAAGGAATTATTTGATGAAATAAAGAGTTTTAGATTGAACGATTTTTTGGGTTTTAAAGATGATAAATATGACGATTTAGTAAGAGAATTCTATGCTAATCTAGTTGTGGTTAGAATTAATGTTGATAGTGTTGTTCTTTTGAAGTATAGTATTCAAGGGAAAGAAATTTGAGCATTTGGTTTAAGTTGCCTAACGAAGGAATTAGGCCTAAAGCATCATTACTTGATACAAATGTGTTGAGACATGAGAATGGCGATACGGATGAGCCGAAGAGAATTATGGTTATGAGGAGATGAATTGTTAAGAAGAATTTGTATTGAACATTCATCCCAATATGAAGCAATGGATTTGCCATTGAATTATAGGCTGTTGCATTATGCCATAAATAGAGTTATTTATCCTATAAAGGCTAGCAACAATCATATCACCTCACTGGATAAGGAAATTATATGACATTTGGAAGAAGGTAGGAAAATTAATTTTCCAAATTTGATCATCCAAATGATGAGTAAAGCAAACTTGTTGAGAGGAGAGCTTAAAGGGAAAACTACCAAGCATAAAGGTATGCCTTATGGAGCTTTGATTACTTATATCTCAAAGTTGCAAAGATGTAATTTGAGTTCCTATGAACATTATCCATATCCAACAAGTTGGAGGTTTACACCCTATAATATAAGGAGTATGAAATTGGTGAAAACTAATGAGAAGGGTTGGGTGTATGCATATCTTGTGGAAAAGCTTGGTTTAACGTTGGAAAGTGATCAACAAGTACCTAAACGACAAAGGTCAAAAAGAGAAAGTGAAAGGCCAAGTAGTGCAAGACCAAGTAATACAAGGTGAAGTGAAGTATCCCAAGAAGAAATTCAAGAAATTAGAGATCAAATTGAAGAAGTGAATGTTCGATTGGATCTTCAACAAGGGATTCTAATTCGCTTGGAGAAAAACATCAAGAAAATATTTGATAAACTTGGTTGTAGACATGATGATGCTTCTCCACCTTGATGGTCATTGCATTTGACCTAGACCAACATATCTTGAATGCTTATTCATGTTGTTTTATCCTTTACTGTTTGTGATTGAAAGCTTAAGACAATGTTTGTTTGTTTGACAATATTTGTGAATGTTTGGTTTCTTCTTCATTTACTTTTCTTGGCCTTTTAACGTGTGTTCTATACCTTTATTTGATTATGAAAAAAAGGGGGAGAAAATAAGGAAAAGAAGGAGTTATAAAATTGTGGTATAAAAATGAGGAAAAGAAAGAGTTATAAAATTGTTGGATTAACATTGTTTGTTGGATTAAAATTGTGGATTGAAATATTATTGTTGGATTCATTGATTATGTTGAGTTCATTGATTCATTAATTAACAGGGAGACAAACTAACCAAAAAGACAAGGCATAAAAACCTTAATCAACTTTTTCTTTATTTTCAATTTCTTAATCAATTTCTAAATGTTTTGTGATTATCAAAAAAGGGGAGATTGTTGGACCAATAAAGGTTGAAAAATTAAATCCTTCTACGTTTTGATAATAATAAAACTTAAGAAATGGTTAAGACATTATTTCAGGTTAATTGGATTAAAAGGAAGTTAATAAAAATGGAACAATAGTCGACTATCATACTAGCACAAGTTGACTATCATGTTGATGAAGAATTACACTAGTCAGATATGAAAAGCACATATTTTGAAAAATTACACTAGTCGACTTATGAGGATCAAAATTGCACCAGCCGACTTATGAGTATTAGAATTAAAAATGTGGAATTCATGTGAAGATCTTGCATGAGGATTTTAAATATGTATCTCAACAGTCAAAGATTGGAGAATCAACGAGATCTGTTAGTTAGAGAACTAGACAAGTCGACTATCATGTTATAAGTCGACTATCATCGATCAGGTCTATTATTTAGAGAACTAGACAAGTCGACTATCATGTTATAAGTCGGCTATTTGAAGTATAGAGCTGAAGATTCATATAAAAATGGTGTGCTAGTCGACTATCACTTGGAAGAGAAATTGACAATGATGTATTAGTCGACTATTACATATCGACTAGTCGACTATCAGTTACAACTTAACAGAATTTGAATTTGTCAAATGATTTCAAACGGGAGCAAATCTTTGTACAAGGGCTAGGAGCGTTCTACAACGGCTAGGAGTGTTCTACAACCGCTAGGAACATCTTGAAGCCTATAAATAGAGTTCTTCACTTCAGAGGAATGTGGACTCAAGTTCTAAAAGAAGCATACGTGCTATAGTAAAAAATTATCCTCTCATTTCTCTCATATTGCTTACATAGCATATCCTGATTATCTTCAGCTGTACTGAGCTTTATTACTTCATTATTATCATTGTTATTATTGTGAGTTGAGTGATTAGAGAAGAATTGCTTGGAAGGTAGGATTTGTTCTAGGAAAACAAATCATCTGTAAGGTGTAGCTTGAGCCGGAAGTCAAGTTAATTGGAAGAGTTCACACTAAACTAAAAAGTGTGCAGTAAAGAGCTTTGACAAAATCCTAAGTGGGAGCTTAGGTAGAGGACGTAGGTCTTAGCACCGAACCTCTATAAATATTGTGTTTCCCTGTCTTCTCTACTATTTTATATTTCGATTTGTTTTTATTTTCCTTGTGTGTTTTAATTTTTTGTTTTGTAGCACTTCGTGAAAAATTTAAAAGATCTATTCAACCCCCCTCTGGATCGTTTTCAATCGAAAATGAGAAAACGTTTATTTGTTTATTTTATTCTCCCTCTTATTTTGATTGAAAACTTAGAACAAGCAAGAAATAAACCAATATAGAAACGCATATACATATCTAACAAGTGCAGAAAACTAAAGGAAATGAAATTTACTTCCTTTGGGTTTCCTTCTAAGAAGCACCTTTATTTAGGGTTGCTAGCTCGACTCTATGTTTTCTCCTCACGTGACCTAATTATAATCATCTGGTATTACAGTTTGAGTCACTTCCACATGAGGTTGTTTAGGATAGGGCCTTACTTTATCTTCATTCCCATTTAACATCTTCCTATCCACTAACTTTCAATCTCGATTGAGTCCATGCACTCTAGAAAGATCTTGAATGTCTCATCACATTTTTCTTCTTCGTACAATTCCTCAAACCTTCTAGGTTAAAGTAAATAGTCATTCTTAATAATAAATTGGAACTTAGTATTTACCTTTGAGCTAAAAGATATTGTTTTTTCTGCTTCGAGCTCCTCTTTAACTTCTTCTTCACACGCAATTCCTTGAGTATTGCTCTCAAAATTTTCAAGCTTCTCAACACTTCATAAGGTCTCTGCACTAATTTCCATTAGGTACTCCTTAGGTTGAGATGGTTACATTTCTTCGTGTTGTGATTCTAGGCGTTTGATCCTCACTACCATCTCACCGATCTAGCTTGCCACATTCTAGAGTCTAGAAATTGCATCCTAGTGGAATTGCATCATATCCTCCTAGAACTGCTATAATAGCTGCTGTACATCCTATTAAAATTGAAAAGTATTAACATTCATAATATTAATCAATTCTTCCAAAGATATACCTGAATCTTGTTGGCTCTCCACGTTTTGGATGCTAGACCTTGTATCATGCCAAAATTGACACCATCCTGCTAGAATTATAAGGTATTCTGTTAAAATTGCTGCATACCCTACAACAATTACAAAGTATTAGTGTTCACAATATTAATCAATTCTTTCAGAGATGTACCTGAATCATAATAAGAAGCTTTTGATTCATACGAGAATTGTTGTGTTTCCTAAAAACCATCAGGGAAGTAATTGTATTAGTTATCCCATCCATAACTGTAATTTATATGATCACTCCAAACATAATTATAAGCTTAGGAATATGAATTATGAAAGAAATTACTTCCGTCCATGTCAAAATATTTTTTAACACAACAAACACTAGAAAAAAGGGAAAAGATCATGAAATAATTGAAAAGAAACTAATTAAAAACAAATATGTACAAAACATCAATTAAAATCAAGAACAAAAACTAAGCATTGTACTCTCTAGCAACGACGCCGAATTGATAGCACGTCGTAACGTTATTCAAACTAAACTTAATTTACTACTATAGGAGTGGTGAGTCTAGGTTGATCCCATAAAAAGTGTGTGTAAAGTTTAAGAAATGAAATCAAACGGTGTTTAAGTTTAGGGAAGATTTTGGTTTGGTTTTAAAATAAGAAAATAAAACTAAACTAATTAAGAAAAGAAAATTAACAAAAACATGTAAAAATGATGAAAGTGGTGAATTTGTTAGGAATCCAACTCTTTGGTTTAATCTCAACATGCACCCTAATTAAACATATTTCAATGATTTATTATTCTCAAACCTCTTCTCAAAACTACTAATCATAGGTTAATTTATTAACCCGAGTTTTTCCTTAGGTATTGTTTAATCAAGATATGATCGTTAATTAAACCTAACTATCAAAAAACCTAGGATACAATCCCTAGATTCCATTAGGTAATAACATTACTAATTAGGAAAACTGATTATCAAAACCACATAAGAAGTATTATTTAACCTAGGTTATCTTATCCCTCATGATTACGAACCATTAGTCACTACAAATGAATTTCAAAATAATAATTATAGATTACATTGAATATTCTAGCAATGGGTTTGTAATAAAACGATCTAATGAACGCATTAAAATCACCTTTTCATAAAATGCAAATCTATACACATCGGATAACATAATCAATTTCTAAAGAGAGAAGGAAAACAAACAATAAGAGGACAAATACATTAAATTGGGTCATTGGCGTCAAAATCACCTTCGAACTGTCATCGAAAAGCTACACCTCTATAAGTCTTCTCACGGTGGAGAGCTCGCTTCACTCTTCATGTTCTCTTGAAGCTCCTGAAGGTTTCCCCAGCCAAAACACACCAAAACTTTCATATCTTTTTGTGCCATTACACCCTCGATATATATTAAAATGCTAGGTTAAAAAAATTAGATGAGGTGGCATCTTAATGCCTCACGCCTGTAAGTTATCACTCACGAGTTTGAGAGCACTTGCATGGGTGTAAGAAATAACTCATGCCCATGCACACCATGCAGCCGAGTATGCTTCACCCTCCCACTTCATGTTTTAGCTTCAACCTCCTCTTACTGCTCCAACTATCCACTCTAACTGTAGCTCTCTCCATCTTCAATTTATAGACACATAAAACACCATCTTGCATGGGCGTGATGAATAACTCCCTCCCGTACAACTATATTGCACAACCGTGAGCTATTAACTCATAACTATGTAATAATTATCTTACGTCTATGCCAAATTAATTCTTGGCCATGAGTGGTTGGTAGTTCCATTAAAGCGTAGGCCCCCCTCGGCACATGTTTCTTCTATTTAATAGCTAGGTTTAAATGCATGGAATAGTTGTCTCCTTTAGTAGCATGAGGTGTCTTCACCTTGTAATCCATGGCTACTGTAATTCACTCACGACTGTATCAAAATTCCTATAAACCATAAGTGTTTTTATGCTCTTCATTCTTCATTTTTCTTAGTAAATTCTTGTCTTCTACTTATTTTAATCTTCCTTATTCTTGTTCATTAAAGACAAATAGATATGAATCTTCAAATTTTGACTTACATGTAGTACTTTTGACTCACTTTGATTCTTTTGCTTCTGAATTGTGCCTAAAACCACATATGAGTCAAAGTGAGTATTTTAAGCACTTTCTTGGCAATATTCACTAAGTGTTATTGAATAAATTCATCATTAATTAAGCATATATCATCTATTTTTAACTATCAACCACATGAAGAAGAATACCATTGGGAGGGAACTTTTTCTCTATAAATTACTACTATAATCTTGAATTAGTCCTATAGTTCTGAACAATTGTTTGCAAGATTGAATTATAAAATTGCATAAGGAGTGTCGGAGCCATAAATATGATTCATTCCTCTCAGGGTTAGGATTATAATTAGGAAGAACAAATGAGAGCTTAAGATAATAGTTGGACTAGTGATTCGAACTAATCAATACATTTACCTTAGAATAGGTTAGGAATTTGTTCAAGATTGTAAGCAATAATAAAGACTAGCTTAGTAACCCTAATTTACTCTAATTATCATTGTATAAAGAATTTAATCCACCATTCCTTATAATGCATTTGATATTTTATAATGTTAGGGATCTAAGCATTAAGAGTTAGGAAAAAAAACCAGTAAATGAAAGGAATAATAAGCATTTTCTATGGGATTTTACCCTTAAAAAAGTATCTTTTCATTATCAATCTCTATATCCTCTTCGCTATTAACACTTTATTATTAAATATGATTGGTATAGTTCGTAATCCTTGATGTTTCACGGGTTTACAAATTTTAAACCATCTTACTTTGGTTTTATTTCTTCTATTATGTCCTCTAGACCAAAGAAAGCTTCTCAATAGTTTTTCTAATGTTTTGGTTAGGCCTTTGGAGAGGAATTTGGGTGAAGAATAATAGATATAAAGGGAATTAAGCACATAGTTAATCAATTCTTATATACCTACAAATGATAGAGATTTGTTACACCGTTCGTTTAACCTTTTTTGTTCCTTTTCAATCAATGGATAACAGTCACTAAAAATTAGATTTTTAGTGGATATAAGCAAACCTAAATACATGAAAAGGGAGTTCTTGATTTGGAGACTAAGCAAATAAATAATAAGCTTGCAATTTGTTATACACTATCTAAAACTATCAAGTGGCTTTTATTTGAATTAATAACCATGCTTGATAGTACCTTTATTAGAAGAAGGGAAACCATTTAAATATTCACTAATTTATCATTATTTCTTAGGAATAGAAATAAGTCATCAATAAATGATTTTTGAATAATCTAATCTTCATGCATTTGCTATATTATTTAAAGATAGAATCCTTCTTAATGTTATGCCCCCCTAATCTTGTAAAGGCCTGCATGCTTAGGATGAATAAATATAGAGAGATAGTGTTATCTTTCCTTAATTCTCTTCATTCTTTATATAAGTTTATTAGTTCTTCAATGACCAAAACATGAAATAAAGTATTTGAAATGCATTAACCTATTCAATTTATAAAGTTTGTAGGTAACTTAAAAACCTTAAACAAGTGTAAAATAAGTTCCAAACTAATTGAGTCAAATTCTTTATTAAAATCTGCCTTTATGGAAAAATTTCGAGTGGAATTATTTCTACTATATCCTTTAAAAAGTTGAGTACGTAAAATGTTGTTTCTAATTAACCTGTCTTCAATAAATCCCTCGTATGACACATTAATTGTGAATATTTAGTCTTGATACCAATAGCTTATAGATGATTTTATATGATATATTACAGTGGGACTGTGTTTATACTTATGGAAAGAGCTAAGGTTAAGGGTTCTAGAAATAAGGCATATAAATGTTTTATTTATCTCTTTGAGAAATTTTCCTTTCTTAACAAATTTAAAAAGAGGCTTTATGATAATATCCCTAATTAGATGTTAAATTTTTTTAAAGAAAATTCCATTTGGACCATCAAGGCCAGGGGTCTTATAAGGATTTAGTTATAAAAACAACCTTGTCTACATCTTATTCATCAAATGGTCTCCTTAATAGCTATATAGTCTTATAGACAGTCGATTATTTTTACAGGTTCTAACTTTTTACACTGAGGAATAGCTTAACATAGTATAACACAAGGAATTATGAAAGTACTCATAGGCTTTAATATTGATTTCATTTTAAGAAAGACCAAGATCTTTAATTTGTTTAAGTAAGAAAGAGATTTTGTGGATACTTCTTCTTGTAATGATGGATTTGTGGAAGAAGTTGGTATTATTGTCCCCATATTTGAGCCATTAGATCCTATATTATTACTTAGTTAAGGAGTTAAGAGTAACTACTACTCTTGTATATAAGCTAGAAGCAATCTTCTCTTTAATTTTCCTAATAGGATCTCAAGGGTGCTTATAAAGATGTTTTTGAATCATGTTAAGATTATGCTTTATCTTTGATAAGGCTAGTTATATGATCCTAATTTTCATTGAATTAATCTTTTTAAGTTCCTTCTTAATCAGATTTAATTTCTTAACACATATATAGACTTTATGTTTATAAGTAGGGTGGGACAGGCCTTTGAGAATAACATCATTAAATCCTTCTTCCTATGCTAAGAAGTTATAAATTTAAAAAGGGATTTCCTTATATAAATTAAGAACATATTTTATTATCTATTGAGGCATGGTCTGAGAAAAAATGATTCATAAATATGGCTTTACACTTAGGAAATTTGGTTAACCAATCCTCATTTACTAAGGTTATATCTACCATTTTCCTTATATGCCAAATTTTACTTTGTTTGACCAGTCCCCATTTACTCAGGCTATATCTATCCTCTTCCTAATATGCCAATTTATGCTTTGTTTGTTACTCCAAGTTAATAAATTCCCCTAAAATTTTAGATTAATTAGTTTTAATTTCTCCATATAATCTTTGAAATAGTAATTGAAGTTTCTCAAGCACACATTGCCTTCTGATTTAGAATTATATAGTGTACCATTAAAGACTTTTAGGATAATCCAAAAGCCTTAGATAAAGGTGCGAATGCTAAGTTTTTCCTAAAATGAAATTATCTGAAAGAAAAATTTTGAGCTATAAATGAAGTAGACAACTGCTCTAATGATCACTAGAAGGAAAGTCACTAAGAGATGCAAGATTTGGTTAGTGACTAGAAGATTAGTGACATTTATTTTGTCTAAATTAAAAGTTATCATTGTACATCCATATGGTGGTATTGGTAGTTTATTATGATAGATCATTAACTGCCTAAGAACTTTATTTTCATACAATTATCTTATTTAAGCTTGATTTCCGTAATTTCAATTATGCTTTATTTTATAGATGAAGTCCATGGAGGAATATTTTCTTTATAGTAATTAATGCCCCTTACATTCTATGATAAGATGGAAATTAAAGAGAGGTTTTATTTTTAGATATCTTCTTCCCTCCAAACTTCCTTTTAATATCAACCTTAAATTATTCATATATGATCTTATTTATCTCTAGATCTAGAGAAGGAATAAGGAGAATTTATTAAGGAATAAGGGTAAGAACCTCACTAGTAAAGACGCACCTAAATGTCAACTCACAAAGATGGGGTTGACTTCTTCAGGTATTAGAGGAGCCCCACTTTCAGTTTTAAGGTTAGTTAACTTCCTAATAGGGGTTAATAGGAGCTGATTTATGGTTTTCTAAACTATCTTTGTTGATCTCAAGGATACTTAGCTTAGTAGAGGTAATTTATGCTTCCACTTAGGTAGAAATTGAGATTGTATTTACGTTACTAGTATATGGTTCATCCAATGTTTAACTATAAAAGCCTATTAGTTTTGGATAATCCCCTCTTAATAGCTTTCTTTATGTTGTTGTCTTTTTTGGTCTTATGGTTTTAAGGTTGGTCTCTGTTGGCAAGATACCTATTGGAGTCTATAATCAAGGTTTCAATTATTTTAAGCCTTATTAAAGGAATGTAGTAAACCACCTTTTAGTTTAAAAATAACACATAGTCTAATATAAATTATCCTTTTCCTTAGAGTTTTTGCTTATTCCATGTAAATAAGTTTGCCTATATAGCTTTCTAAGGTGCTTGTCCATTTTTGGAATAATATTTAAGAGATACATTTTGGATATTAATCTATATGGGGACTTGCTCTTACTTAACGTTATCCAAACTAATACTTAGTTTTTGGAGCTATAAAAAGAAAGGAAAGTTATTGAAGTGCCATAGGCTTACTTTAGAGACTTCTTAAGCTCTTACATTAGATGAAAATCTAAAAAGAATGAGATTGTTATTAGATAGAAGCACTTTACTTAGTCTTTTATTCTTGCAATATTAGCTACCCAGTTGTTGATTGTATGGAAAGAAGATTACTTACCCAGGGAGAAGGAAACTGGAGTGGAGGATCGAATTCTAACTTTTTCTATTAGAAAGTCAAGTGCAAGGAAAATTATAAAGTATCATTCTATATTGTATGGAGGGGAAAAGGTGGTCTTATTGCTATCTCTCAAGACCTGCTTCTATATAAGAAAGGGTTTGAGGCATGAGAAGGTTGTAGGAGAGGAAGCATGAGAATTAAGATCTCCTTTAGTTAAAACTAAGGGGTGATATAGGAATAATCTTGCATATACTTAGAGTGCATAGAAGAGTGGTGTGAGTGGCTTATTAGAGGTCTATAAAAGAGAGGCATTTTAAAGGATAAGGTAGGGTGAGAGGGAAAAGGTATATAGGAATCAGAGGGAGGTGGAGATTGACTAGGTTTGGAAAAGTAAGAAGCTACAAAACTTTAAAACTATAAAATAGAAAAAGGAATGGAAAGGATGAAAGATTTTAAAAACCTTTCCAAAAACAATAAAGTAAGGAGAGAAGGGAGAGGAAAAAATACAAAAAAGGATTTTTTTAAAAAAAAAACCCTTCTAAGCTTGAGAGATAGATTATCAGTAATAAGGATTCTCCAATACAATATTGGGTAAAAATCAACTGGTAGGTTATGCGAATTTTTAGAGACAACCCTAGGATATCAAGGATTAGTATAGGGGGAAGAAGAGATCCTAAAAGAAGACTAAAGATAGAGGTTTGGAGGAAAGTAAGACTTAAAGAGGAAAGAAGCAAATGAGTAGGAGAAGAATAATGCAGGAATGAAATGCTCAAAGGGAGGAAAGTAAAGTGGAAAAGGTGAGGAAGAGTTTTAGACAATGAACTATAGTAGAATAGGAAGGAGGAAAGGGAGGATGGAGAGAAACTTACATAGTAAGAAAATTTTTGTTTGTTTAATTACTTTAGTTAATCCATAGGGTGTTAGCCACTTGAACTCAAAATAAAGAAATAAACATTAAAAGGAAGGAAAGAGACCTAAGCTAATGAAATCCAACTAAAATCAAGTAATCTAGGTAGTTAGTTTCCTTCCGACAAGTGTTTCTTTAAAATTTATTTAACTAGATTTCTTACTTGAATTTTACCCTGGTGGCTCTTTACATATAGGGATAGTGCTACCTTTTTTATATCTATTAGCCACCTCAATCATCATCTTCTTATTAACAGGTTCATTAAACTTTTAGGATGTTATATGCTTCCTTAGGGTAAGGTTATCCTTCCCTTTGTTTTCTCTTTCATGACATATGTCTCATTGATATCTTGCATGATTGCTTTTTGTGTAACATAATACATTTTAGTATCAACCACATCAAAAATATAGTCAAGTATCATAAACACTGACTATAGGATTTTTGGTTTCAGATATCTTAAATTCTATTTTTTCTCAACCCTTTGGATCAACTATCATTATTTACATCTATTAAAGCCTTTAAAGTAGCTAGATAGGGTCATCCTAAGATTAAGAGCATGTCCTTATCTTCCTCCTTATCCAAAATCATAAATTCTACTAGAATAATAAATTTGCCAAACCTAACCAACAAATCCTCTATTGTAACCCCCAAAATACTTAATTAATATATGAAATTGAAAATTTATTCTAGTTGGGTTAAGGTTACCTAATCTTAATTTCTTAAATAAATGATATGGCATCAGATTAAACCTAATTCGTAAATCCACCAACATACTATTAATAAATAAACTATCAATCTTGAAATAGATAGTCAAACTCTCTAGATCCTTTATCCTTAGAGGTGGATTATTTTATAGGATGTTAAAGTCACTTACAAAACTTTCTTGAGTTTCTCCTTGTTTGGAAGATCTTTGTACTATATCATCTATAATTGAGCTTCAAACAAAGGTAAATTACTATGTAATTGTTTAATTAGCTCTAAAAGCTTAAGAATTGGTCTTCCTTCCTATCTTTCTCTAACTTTATTAGATAAGAAAGTGATGATTTGTATTCTTCAACAATATTCTTCTTCATCCCTTCAATTCTTTCTTCATTTTCCTTTTTCGTTTTTCACTTGCTTCTCTTCTATAATAGTCTTCTCCTTATTTTCTTTATCTTTAAGTGTCAGCTCCTTTACACTCCCCATGGTAATTGTACCCACTTGTTCTCTTAGGTTAGTCTTAATATTGCTAGATATAACACCTTGCTTCCTTTTGGAGACAAGTTTGGCCAACTATCCAATATGCACATCCAAATTACAGATGGTCGATTACTAAATTTGAAGCATAAAATTATTTTCTTATAAGTGAGTTTGAATTATATTGAATTTTTCATCCTAATATCTTTGAGATTAGTCTCCGTATGTTTTTGTTAAAATCCAAGGTAAGGCATTTATCTATATTGTCTTTAGTTGCTCCAAAAGAAATTTAAATGTTTCCTTTATACTAAATTATATGCATTACTATAAAGGTTATTATGAAATTGGAACTTAACAAAAAAAACTTTCTCCAATTAATGTCCTTAAATGCATATTTCTTAGTAGTCATGATTGGGATGTCCCTCACACAGATGTTACAACTCAATGATAACATCAATTTAGACAGAGATGATATCAATCTTCTTAATTAGGGACTCTGACTTTATTTCTAATGTTGCCACTGTGTCAATACTAGTCTAATTTGGTCTTATATTACCTTATTGATAGTTGTTTATGGCAGTATTCTTTATAAGCTCCCACAATTCCTTAAAGGTCTTAAAGATAATGGTTCCCCTTAAAGATGCATATATCCTCCACTTGATTGGGTGGTTCAACCTAATATATACTATCTACAACCACATATCCAAATCAAGACCGTGGTATGGGAACTTCTTCAATAAATCCTTCCATTTCTTCTAAGTATCATATAAAGTCTTTTAGTTATTAGAACAAGAAAATCTAATTCCTGAACTTTTTATATGTGCTGGAGGAAAGTATTTTACCCAGATTTCTCAACCAAACCATTTAATATTGATAGGTCTTAGAGATAGTACAATCTCAACCATTGCTTAGCTCAATCATTTATTATGGAAAGGATCAACCTTAATCTGATGGAATTTTTTAAAACTATATTTAGCTTAAATATGTCATATATTTTCAAAAAGATTGAAATATATACATTAAGATCTTCTTATGGTAGTCCATAAAACTATAATAGCTGCTAGATCAATTAGATCATGTAAGGTTTTATATTGAAGTTATTCACTTAACCTTTTACCTCTTAATGCTGGAATTAACCCTATTTAATAACATTCTATTATAGTCCCCTATTGTTAGATTTCCTTGTCCTACCATTATGTCTGGTAATTACATTCAAACTCTTAGATTGCTTTCTCTCTCTTAGCTTCCTAAGCAAATAAAAATAAATAAATAAAAGGTAATAAACTAATAAAAGTTAATCTTTTTAATATTATAGAATCACTAAGATAAGTGAACCTATCATTTCCTATTATATAACCTAGGTCAGTCGAGTGTCGATCCCATAGAGACTATGAACACTAGGAATGATTCCTTTTCCATTATCTAACTTAAATAAATGAATTATTGATTAAAAAGAAATAAACATACAATTTTAAAGTACCAAATTAAAGAAAAATCAATACTAAAATAATGATAAATAAAATTTATCCAGATAAGAAATTCCTTAGAACTTCCTATTCTTTGACTTTACTTAATTTAATGATCAATGCTTGCTCCTCGTACTGGTTAGAATTCCTAAGTAAAAAATATGTCGTTTCCCAAATAAAGTTTCTATTCCAAAAATAAACTAACCAAAGTCTCTTTATAAATAAAATAACCCAAGGACCTGATTAATTTGATTTAAGAACATTCACGATAGGTTTCATTGTAACTTAGAAAGATCATATAGTTCTCTCTAAAGTACCTCAATGTATGAATTCGTTTATTAAATTTTCAACTTTTATTCCTTGAATTCAAAACAACATAAAAGCATAAACAAATCTTAAGAAAACTAGAAATCTCCTAAAGTTATAACAATTCAAAGCATTAAATTGTAAGGTCCATCCGAACCTGATCTATATCCCAACTAGTTCATGATAAAATAAGGGAAAACTATCTAAGAAAAAAAAAGGACAAAAGATATAGAAAACATCCTCATGGTTCTTGAATGTTAAAGTTCTTATGGAATATTGATGAGTTTCTTGTTCTTTTATGAAGATTTTCTTTCATCTTGATATCTACTTGCTTAAGTTGTCTCCCAATGAATTCTTTTGTTTGAAAAACTAATATGCCAAAAAGCTCTCATATTTTTCAACTACCTCTCATTTAATAATGTAAACCCTAAATTTTATATAAAGATCACCTTCAATAAGGGGATGAATAAGAGTTCGTGTCACCACCGTTTTGGAACATAAGTTGAACACAACGACAAGTTGCATATACTTAGAGAAGTAAAACGCCCCTAATTTTGACACAACCTAGACATAGGAATATATTAGGTTTATGTTCCCTAGTAAAATATCTCTTTGAGAAACATGATGAGACATATTGGAACACGACCAGTAATATGTTATCATACTACTACTGTGCTTTGAACCTTCTCTTCAAATTTACTGAATTTGTTCCAAATTGACACAAATCTTCTCTAAATTCATTCCTTTTCCTATTAAGAGGATAAAATAAGATATAATTAGAATATGAATGATTTTAAGTATTGCATTATGTAAAAATACCTAAAATACAAATACAATGCTATAAAAATCATACTCAAAATGAAGCTTATTTAGCACATCTTAGGTAAGTTTAGTGATGTGACAATTCTCCAAAAAACAAAAAGCACCAAGGTAGGACATGTTGGTGATATTAAACCATATTTTTATCTTATTTTAGAACTTAGATGCATAATAATATTATGTCCCTCCAAAATCATGCTAAAATTTGGCTGCAACTTACCTGAATTCATTACTTCTATACTGGATAGCTAGAAAAAGGCTTGAAAATAAAATATAACACAATTTAAGTACCAAACATAAGCAAAATATTCTAAAAACCATTCTCGAAAGTGTAACTGGAACATATTAGTTAGTATTCTAATGACATAATCTAAAAGGTTTTATAGTTTTCGGTTGCTTGAAAAGAAATAATTTTGAGTGCAAATTAAAAAATATGTTAAAAATTATAAATAAAGAATATGGTCAAATGTTTATAAGTGAAACATTTCACCTAAAAGTAAAAATAAAAATGAAAATACCTAGATTATATCATACTATTTAAAATAACAAAATGCCTATAGTAGGATCTTAAGACTTAAAAATAAAATGAATAAAAAAGAAATCCTTAGGGCTTAGAAAATTAAATGAAAAGCATAGAAATAATTGAGATATAATTATAATGAAAATTGACATAGCAAAATTATAAGTCAAAGCTTATAGTGATGACTCATTTGCAAGGATTTATTGATAGTTTGTCAAACTACTATTGAAGTCTAAAAAACTTAGCAGAAACCAAGAAAACATTAAGCTTCCAGCACATAAGGCCCAACTCTTGTAGCTCTCCAAACATAGCCATTATGACCAAGAAATAATTTAATGGTTGTAGAGCCATAATTACATTGAGAATTGGAAGCTGCATTCAGATGAACTTCTAACAAGGAATATTATTTAGCGATCCCACTAGGAATAGCAACCACATAGCAGATGTTCAAACATTATGTCAAACATTTCCTTATATAGATTCATCTTATTAGATTATGAATAACATGAAGTTAAAGCATCCTTAATGAAACATCCATATTTAACTCATATATTAACCTTAATGAAACATCCATATTGAACTCATATATTAGCATAAAATCATGAATTTGTTCACCAAGTTACTTATCAAACTTTCATTATAGATTTTTAGAAGTTAAGAGCCCATTTAGTTCCACTTGTGTTTTTCTATCGTGCTTTTCTATTTTATTTTAGTTTTTGGTCTATTTGTTTAACTGGAAAACAAAAAGATGTTTGTTTGAAATTTCTAATATAAAAACTAAAACCAAAAACATGTTTGGTTTTATCATCATGTTTTTTAATTATGCTCCTATGTTAATTCTTTTTAATATATTACATTTTTGTTTTTAAATTAATTATTCTCATTACGATTAGGAATAAAATATATGCATATTTATATAATTAAAAAATTTACATATTAATTGTATTTAATAAAATTCTACAAAATAGAAAATTACATTAAGTCATTCTAATCAATAAATATTTACATCATATTATAATTCTTCAAAGCATAATATTACTATCATTGACAAAAAGAAACCAAAACCAATTAGAACTAATATAATCATTCCAAATTTGTCTAGCAATTTCATCTTGCATCAAAGACATACTTTGAAGTTGTGCTAGAGTGATATCATATTCCACTTGAGAACTTACATCTTCATTTTCACTTTCCCCAATTTGTTCTTTATTTTAACACAATTTTCAAATAATTCATCGCTTTGTCCACACATTATAATATATTTATCTATAATGTAACAAGAAATAAATATGTTTGTTTTCTTCATATCATAATTCAACATGTTTGAAAGTATAGGGAATTATGTTTTTCTAATGCTAAAACATATTTCAATAACATTTTTTAGTGAATAATGCTTATAGTTAAACAATAATTGTAGACCTTAGAGTCTTTCTCTTCCTTTATAGTCTTCCAAATGATATATCATAACTCGGTATTATAAAAGAAATCCAAACATATTGGTATAGCCTGAATCAACCAAATAGGGGCGTGTTAGTTGAATATTGCTTGAGTAAAAATCTCATTAAGAAGTAGAATGGCGCACGTATGAACATAGGCAACATGTTATCATGTTACTACCATGTTTTGATTCCTCTTTTTAAATATGTTAAAATTGCTTCTATCTAACTCAAATCTTCTTCAAATTCATTTGTTTTCCCTCAAGAGTCTAAAATAAGACCTAGAATAGAATATAAATTATTTTAAGTACCAATTCTTATGAAAATAAATGCACATATATTACTCTTAAAATCAGACTAAAATTAAAGTCTATTTAGCACATCTCAAATTCTCCTAAACTTCAACATTTACTTGTCTTTAAGCATATCAATTTCATTATTCAAACTCAAATAAGAGGTAATTATGGGGAAAAAAAAACACATCAAAGATACTAATCAAGATTCTCCACCACTCATTTAATTATAGAGGCTATCAAATTATTACGCAACTAACTACTTGTATCAATTTATAAACTTACTCATTTCACTTAACAAATCTTTAAACTTTACGTTAATTCACTTGATTTAACTCCACGTATAAGAAAAATGTTTCAACTATTGAACATATTTATGTTCCTTAGTAAAATAAAGCAAAACATCAAATTTGAACAACATAAGGATATACAAAAGCTTGTTTGAAAAGTCACTAACCTTATTTTTTTACAAAGTTAAACATCTTTTTAATACCTCCAATTACTTAATTAAGTCAGTATTTCAAATGGCTACCAACACCACTCTTTGACTTCAACCTTTTTTTTACTATATATCTAATAGATTGAAACTATTTAATGCTTAACTGTTCATGGTTTTTATCATTTTTTATATAGGATAATGGAAATGCTCAAAAGAAGCCACATTTACTCAATGTGTATATAATTTGTACAAAAATATCATGATGCAAATCAGGTATCCATCCTCCAAATCTTGAAGCAAATTAATTTAACTTATTCATGAAATCCCATGGCTAATTGTCTAAACACTTCAAATCATAAATTCAATCAAACTTATAGTGATTATCTCAATCAATATAGTATTATAGTAAAAAATAATTTTACAAAAATTACTTGTTATTTTGTATTAATGTATTCATAATGATATTGATTACTATGGGTGCCAAAATCATAATATGCCCCTCCCTCACTTTTAAATTGTATATTGTTCTCATTGAATGAAATATAAAAAGGCAATGAATATGAAAAAACAAGGGAAGAGAAATAAGGTAAGGACTAATACTTCCCTAGCATATCATAGACATAACCAAGTCTTATCAACTTGTTTTAAAGATAAATTTTCCATTAAAAAGTTGGCAATACATAAAGGACTATCACCCATGAGTTAACATCATCATCCATAAAGATCATGTTAATCAAATTGCATAAGGATGAGTTTATGGTTTCTCTACCTAATCCTCGAACTCTTGCTTGGATTTAATAGTTGCAAACTTGATCTCTCTTTAGTCCTTGATCTTCTTCTCCAATATAGTATTTATAGGTTTGATCTCTTCTTTGTCTATTGGTAAGGTAGGATCCTTTGTTTCATCCTTATGTTCTTGCTTCGCTAGTGCTTGATCTCCTTATGACTATAACTTTTACTTACTCACTGTAGGTGTGGGCTCTCTTAATGAAGGGTTGGATGGTCAAATTGGTGTTAGGAAGATCTCAACCCTTAAGTACTATGCCAAATTTACCAACATATTTATGATTAAGTGCATGTGTTGCTTCATGTACACTGAAGTGGGTGGCAAAGGTCCCACTGAGTGGCTTGGATCTCGAAGGGTGTTAGTACTCTCACCTACTACTCACTCCCAACTTGTTCTCTCTATACCGATCTTCTTCTACCACTTATGATGGCATACCAATAAGTTCAATATGTTGGCATGCATGTTGACCTAAAGCTTTTCCATCTTTATTTCCTGTAAGTTGAATAAAAATGCATATAACTGATAACCAACGCTCATCCTCTAGCATTCCTAATCTCCTTGCTAATTATATAATAATTGACCTGTAGTTGATTGAACCAAAGTTAGATCAATGCAGGTAACTTTGGATAAGCTTAATGATTACATGCCCTAGATGTCCATACTTGATGATGCATGTAGTGAAAGAAGAATAAATCTTGACAAGTGGCTACATTTGTTTAATCACGTTGAACATCCAAAGATTAAACAATTAGCTTATGGGCATACCACATTGATGGAAAGTGGAAGTTAGATGCTTTAGATTGAATCAAGAAATAAGGTCATTTTGAGGTTACATAATTCTAATAATTTCTGGTATAGACCTTTAGGTAATCCTAGTTAAGATGTATCTTAATAAGATACAAGGTGAAAGCATGATTCTCATAATATAGTTCACTATGAACAACAAAATAGTTATAGCCAAAGTAGTAAAGTATGCCTCTTGGTTGAAGCTAAATCACTAAACCATCATCTTAAATGGTTTTACTCTCATCCACCTAGAGCATACACATGAACTTCAATAATAGCTCATACTAGAATGGTTCCCAATTGCTAAAGAACTCTTACCACCCATTAAGATCCATAGTTTACCATACCCATTCTACAAAGTTAAGCTCCCTAAAAACTCCCCTATCAACGTATCATGGTGGCTCAAACTTTTTTATCCATAAAAAATAGTAATGCTTCAATAGAAGCACATTTATAAAATGTAGGAGCAGGTGCTCCAATTGCTTTATAAGGCGGGGGGGGAGAGGGGCAACTCTATTGCAAGTGGTCATTATGGCTCATAATTAGCAGTAATTGTGCAAAAGGTAAAAGTAGTAACTCTCAAAATCTTATAGTAAGACTACTCCTCTCACCTAGGTTGTTTGACCAGTGCTACTTATTAAGTCATAATTGATTGACCTTAAAAGTTTGAAAATTATTTTATAGTTATGATAGATGTGAATGAGATGAATCCATTTAAATGCCCACCTAAGAAATCATCAATGAAACACATGAACCTCTAAAAATACATTAACCCCTTTGTATGTCATTTGTCACATTTATACCCCTCTTGCATTGATACATGACCCAAACCATATTCCTTATTCTATAATGACATTTTCGAAACTAAATTAATTAAAAACCTATATCAAAGTTCCATAAACTCCTTAAAAGCAACAAGTCACAAAACCACACACACATATATATATATCTAGATAAACAATAATGAATTCAATTAAAATAAAGGAAATTGATCTTAATTTCAATTCATTAATAAACTATCCTCGAGAAAAAAAAACCCAACAAAACAATTAACTAATACTAGGTCATGCTAAAATGATGCACCATTAGTCATTTACATCCACAATTAACTCAGATATAGCATCAATCATTAATCTAAGATATACAATCCATCCAATCCCCTAACATTCCCTAGTTGTATCTACAGTGGATATTCATCCATTGAAAGCCACGAGTTTTAACTATTATCTCCTAATATTCAAGAATTCATGCTAATATTGAATGAAAATGTTAGGGGGATATGAAATTTATGAAAATGGGGATTAAAAATATAAAAGAATTATGCATAAATTTAACTATGATAATTTTTTTTTACAAAAAGAATAGTGCCCCTACTCTCAAAATTGTTGGTTTTATGAATGAAATTAAGTAGAAAGTAGGTTAGGTAAGGAAAAAATCAATGGTAGGTGAAGAAATATGTTGCGTATGTGAGTTTTCATGAAATGGAGAGTATTGGGTTTGTATTGAATGGAACCCTACATAAATATGACATAGGGGCATGTTTAATAAATAAGGGTAATATAGGTAAAAACACAGTTTAGTGTTCTTAAAAGATGAGGTAGACATAGATAGGATATAGTGTTGTTTTGGTGCATCCAATTAAAAAAAAAAAAAGAAACATAAGCTACATGAAATGAATAAGGTGAGGACATAGTAACATATTAAGCAGCATATTATAATTTTTCTAGAATTCCTTCTCACGTTTAAAAGAATATGGCCTCTATATGAGGATGTGTTTACAAACACTGTAGGTACACAAGGATATGTTATGACCATGCTCAAAAAAGGTACTCTTAGCTTTATATGTCACTAAAATATGGACTTTTCGTCCTCATATTATACATGAAATAAGTTAAAGAATTTTATGTAGTCTAACATGGTGGTATGTTCAAAGTTATTTTTATCATACCTAGAAATTAAGGTGAACATGATAGATATATAGTGGTGCATTAGTCCCATGTCCCAAGTTCAAACTTATTGCTTTTCATGCAACAAGGACATGAGGTGGACACGCTAGGATGTTCTCCTATATAAGGTCAACGTGGGCTAATTTTTTGACCACGTTTAAATATACTACTTTTAACTTCTAAACTATAAACTGATGTAGGTTAATATGGGAGTATGCATAGGGGCATGTTAACTAAAACAATAGGAATGAAAAAGAATATTAGTACTATATTAACATGTAAACCTACAAAATCACATTATACTAATCATAAACATAGATCCATAAGAAGTTAATTAAGATTCAACTAAATAATTACTAAACAATGGGTCTAACACTAAGCAATATCCTAAAACTACTACTAAAATAACTTAAACTCTAAAAAACTCTAAAAATAACTTAGATCAAAGCATCAAAAATAAATATATGTGTGGTTGGCTTCTAACAAGTGCTTCTTTATAAGTTGTTTAACTGGACTTCTCACTTAAACATTATCTTGGTAGCTCCTTACTCATATGGTTTTTTGATGTCTCCATAATATCTTCTTTTTTTTGCTTTATGTGTAACATATTACATTTCAATGCCAAACACAACAAAATAAAGGCAAGTGTAATGACTCCTAACAATAATACTTATGGTTTTAGTTTTTTTAAACTTAATTCTTCAATCCCATACCTTAAGTTCAACCTCTCACCATTCATATCCATTAAAGCCTTAGAAGTAACTAGAAATGGTCAGCCTAAGATCAAAGCCACTCCTATGACTTCCTCCATTTCATCATGTTTATAATAAAAATAAATTTACCAATCATAACCAATATATCCTTTGCTATACCAATAAGATACTTTATTGATTTATTAACAAAATGAAGGCTTATCTTAATTTGTGTACGATCACCCAATCCTAATTTCTTAAATAAATGATATGGAAACAAATTAATCCCATATCCTAAATCTATTAATAGATATCAATAAATGAAATACCAATATCGTAATGGATAGTAAAACTCTTTAGATCTTTTATCTTGAGTGGTAACTTATTCTAGAGGATATCAAAGCACTTCCTACTCAGATTCACTATCAACAATTACTTGAGTTTCTTTTTATTCAAAAGAACTTACTAAATTGATCTTCCTTCTAATCTTTTTCTTTGATAACTTTCTTCTTCATCTCTTTCTTTCATCTTTCATTTCTCCTTCTTCTTTTGCTTCTCTATTATATCAGTTTTTTTCCTCTAATTCCTTATCTTCAACTATCACCTTCTTTATGCTCTCCACTGTGATTGCATTCATTTGTTCCCTCTGGGTAGACTTAATGTTACTAGGTTAAACACCTTGCTACCCCTTAAAGTCAAGATTGGATAGCAATCTAATCTACACTTACAAATTATGGATAGAGGCTCATTGATTTCAAATCAAAGAATTAGCTTATTAAAAGTGATTCTTATTTGTATTAAAAAAATTTATCATAAGATCCTTAAGATTTGGTTTTGTTTGTTGCTATTATTATTATTAGAATCTCGGTGGAGGCATTTGTTATTATTGCCCATATTTATTTTAAGAAAAATTCGATTGGTTTCTCCACCCATGACTATATATTATTGTAATGGTTATTTTGAGTTCGAATCCTGATAAAATTAACTTATTCCGAATAATGCTCCTGAGTATACGTTAATAACACTCGTGTTTAAATGTCACCTACCACAAATTTCATAACTCATTACTAGCATTAGTTTAGCTACCATGCTGATGTTCTCAATCTTCCTACTTAGAGGCTCCAACTCTGCTTTTAATGTTGCCACCATGTTAACTTTATAAATCCTAATTTACTTTGGCTTCAGTCTTAATTTACCCTATTAATAGTTGTTCATGGCAATATTCTCTGTAAACTCCTACAATTCCTCAGGGATCGTTGTTGAGCAAGTTTTACAATTTATAAAACCCTCAATATTCCAAAAGTGCATAGGTCATAGTATAGTATTAAATGCTTCAATCCTACAAAGAATTAGTGAACTAATCGAATTCTAATTTGTCTAAGGCCTAAAAGTGCAATTAAAAAGAAAATGAAAATGAGCAAAAAGTTAAGCAATCGAATCTATATAGATTGAAAATTGAAATTATAAATTAATGCAAGAAAATCAAATTTGAGCATTGAAAATAACACAAGGAAGATTAACCAATTTTGAGAAGGAGGATTTATCCTATCATCAAATGCTAATATGATTCCTTTTGAGTTAATACGGTATTGGTCCTAGACTTTTGAAGGGTTGATTACTCTCCTTTGAGTTATAATAACTAAACCCTAAATCATAACACCTAATTGAATTATAAAATTTGCAATCTCTCAATTAACAAAAAACCCACACATCCAATTAAATCTTAAGCCCTTTAATAGACTATCAAGTCCTCACAGGAGATCTCTCTTTATGTAAATTAACGATTTGATTATTTATGTGATCTATTACAATTTTTAAATCTCATTACCCAATCTAATCATTTTTCTATCAATTCGATTGGTTACCGAAGAATGCAAATACAACAAATAATCACAACACCTAATGTGTTAACATCAAAATAAATCACATTAACAAAGTTTCAAAAACAAATCCTTAAAGGAGTTTAGAACACCATCATCAAATCAAAATCCATCACCATCAAATCCAAATCATATATTCAAGATGAAATTAAATGTCACTTGGAAGGGTCGAAATGGACTAGGAAGATAGCAGAATTGCAGCCCTCTTCTCCTTTTTCCTTTGTCCTCCTTCTCTCTTCTTTTTCTTCTCCCTTGGATCTTTCTCAGGGTGGCATAAATTGGAGCTACCTTTAGGTCTTCTTTCTTTTCTTTATATATCTTTTTCATTTAGGGCAATCATTTGGGGTTTAGTCAGGTACAAAAGTCCAAAATATTCCTCTAAAATATGACTATTTGGAAGTTTGTCTGTGTCTATTGTGGTGCAAGCTGCACTTGATTTTTACTTTATGTCATAATCGTGGTAGAAAGAGCAATGATCATAACAGACCCATGGCTCAGGGCTTTCTTCGATATTTAATCTGAAACACCAACAAACACCTTAAGGCACCTCAAATGCACAAAATTTAAGCTCAATAGCATACTTTAACCCATAAAACACTCAAAACATAAATGTCTAACTAGAAAACACAATCCTAACCTAAACATGAACTAATCATTCAATTTAACAACTAAACACACACTAAACTACCTATTAAAACATTATGCGTCCTACCTCTATCAATCTTAAAAGTGGTAATTCCCTTTAAAGATACATCTATCAACTAATGGGTCAGTTAACTTTACCCACTATGCAATATTTATATCTACATACCCAAATTAAATGTAACATCTTATCACTTGACTTAGGGTTAAGATGTTGATTATTAGAGATTAATGAGAAATTAGGAAGCATAATTTATGTTTATGCATAATGTGGCATACGCATACACGATAATATTAATCTTGCACATTACAATTATTTGTACATGCATTCATTGACATTTTTCGGGTATTATTAATTATTAAAAATGCAATTAAAATGTAGAATGTGAATTATTTGAGATAAAAAAAATTATTTGGACAACATTTATATTATTTCATAATTTTGGTGAATTTTAAAGAATTTCTAGAAATTCAGAGTATTTTTAATTAGGAAAATATTGAATTTTGGACCAATGAAACATTGACATATGATAGCCTTGCATGTTGACATATGGCTCACGTGCAAGGGCTACACATAGTGATGCAGTTTTTGAGGAAGAGAAGAAAGCATTCGATGGTTTATTGTTTTTCTTTTCCAACCACCAAAGCCTTGTTCTTTACTGACAATATTGGAAAATTTGCTGAATCAAAGGAACGTATTAAACGACAGCATCCAGACATTGCTGGTACTTCAAGTCAATAGCTGTTTGGAGCATATTGTGAGTAACCTAAGATGGTCTTAACTTATTGATTTGTACATTATTGAACTGTATTGCTATCTTATTAAACTGAACTGAATTGTGTTAATTGTGTATTGGATTTCAAAAAATATTTGTCCGAGGCGGTTTGATGTATGAGAATAATATTGGAAGTGCTTATTGAATGTGAACGCGTCTGACTAAATGAATTTCTGATTCTCAACTGAAAGTTGAATGCCAGACTTAGTCTGATATACTGTTATATTATATGCAAATGAAAGTGATTAAATTTAATGACTAAATTGTGGCATACACTTCATTCCGATGCATGTAATATAAAGGATTTGTGATTGGTGTTACTACTGATACTGTTACTGATACAAGCTTTAACCTCGAGCATATGTGGTTCGAGCCTATGGCTTACTGTGATCATTAAGTCACAGACTGATTGACTGAGCCTGATAATTCAGGATACTGTAAAAGCACACAGTCACAACAATATAGAAATGAATGTGAGTCTTATACATATCGCATCACTATATAATTTGAATTCATTAAATGATTTGCAAAGCTGTTTGAAAGTCGTTATAAGATTAAACTGTTTAACTGAGAAATGATTTATCTGTGATAGTATTTGATACTTATCAAGTGGATTTGAACTATATGATTACATATTATAGTTGATCTTGTTTTATGACATGAGTGAACCATCGAGGATGGTTACTCTGCTAAGTTTGCAAAACTCATCAAAATTGCACCGTTGCTTTTCAGGTTCAAGAGTGAGACAACCTAGCTTCTAATACTCTGTAGAAGCATATTTTATGCAACTGTTTTAGTCATATTTGGATCAAAGGTCGGTCAATTGGGATAAGGACATAGTTGTTTCTTTTGAGTTTATAGTATTTAGTGTGTATTGAGATGTTCATGTTTATAGGACAATGTTGTATAAACATGGATGATATTGTACTATATGAAATAATATAAATTATGGTTTTGATATAATGTAATAACATTTTAGATTTAGAAAATGTGTGATTGATGGTTTAGAGTATGATGCCATGTTATGTACATGAAGGTGAGATAGTTAACATGTCATTTCTGACAGGCATGTACACGTTTATCCGATGGACACACGTGCATATCTCAATTGGGAATGGAGTGTTACATTTTGGTATCAGAGCCTGGTTTGGCATCCATAGGGATATGTGATGATATTATGTGTGAAATGTTATGGAAATGTCAGACGGTAATTGAAGTTATTGTGTAGTATAGGTTATCTGACATAAGAGAACAAATGGAACACTCAACTGACCTGAAATCAGAAGAAGTTAGTAAGGAGTTGTTGGTATCTCAACCTGGACGAGTGCCTCTAAGAATTCCTAAGAGAAGCGAAAGGAGATATAACAAAGTATGAAAGCAGGGAGCTATAGATTTTTATGACAGTATGGACCCTACAAACACTGAGGGATGGTTAAAGTGGATAGAACAAGTATTTGATCAAATGTACTGTGAGTCAGACGAAAAATTTGACTATGCCATTTCTTTGCCACAAGGCTCGGCTTATCAATGTTGGAAGACTGTTCCCAGTAGTGCCACCAAGCCTTACACTTGACTTGGGGAGACTTTCTGAGGGCTCTCAAAGAAAATTATATGCCCCAGGTATACATGGATAGAAAGAGGGAGGAGTTCATGGATCTAAAATAGGGTCGAATGTCTGTAGCAGATTATGAGATTAGATTTAATGAGCTGATGTGATATGTTTCTGTCTTAATTCCTACTAAGGCAAATAACTGTAGGAGATTTGAAGACGGCCTGAACATGGAGATTCAGATAAGGCTTATTAACTTGAGCAATTTCACTGATCTCAAAGCATCCTCGATTTGAATGGAGCAATTGTTTAGGCACAGTCGGTCTGAGCAGAGATCAGAAACTGGTCAGAAGAGGTCCACTGAGTCTCAGGGTGGTTCTAGTAAAACGTTCAGAAACCATCAGACCCAAACATTCGTACCTCTAGCTGGATCTAGATAGCTAGGATTCAAATAGAGGGTGGTTTTACTTAGACCAGGAATAATAGAGGTGCAACATCGGGTTAGTTGCTAGCTTGTCAATAATATGGGAATAAGTATAGTGGTGTATGCTGGAGATTGACAGGAGTCTATCTTCGGTGTGGCTCACATGATCATCAGATCAGAAATTGTACATTGATGTCTAGAGCACAGTTTAGTGGGAGTGGGAGTAGAGTAACAGAACCTACAATTCAGCAGAGCCGAGCTAGTGGGACTAGACAGAGAGGTCATGGCAGAGCAAGAATGATGTCTAGAAGTGTTACTGGGAGGCCTAAGGTGCGGAGCAATCAGCCACAGTCTCAAGCCAGAGTTTATGTCATAACGAGACAGAAGGCTCAGAATTCTCCAGATTTCATCGCAGATGTTTTATCAATATTTATTTTTGAGGATTATGCATTGCTAGATCTTGGATCTAAGCATTCATTTATCACACCACACATGGCATCTAGATTACATTGTGATAGAGAATTCCTGAGATGTGGACTAGAGGTGAGTACACTAATTGGTAGTACCATAGTGATAGGAGAGGTCTGTAAGAAATGTTTGATTTGAATTGATCAAGCAGAGTTAGTAGCAGATTTGATTGTTTTACAGTTGAAGGAGATAGATGTTATCTTAGGTAGGGATTGGCTCACTACTTATAGGGCCATCATGAACTGTTATACGAAGGAAGTGATTTTAGAGTCTCCTGATCAATCGAGAGGAGTATTCAGAGGCATTAGCCAAACAGTGCCAACCAGACTTATTTCATTTATTGGTGCTTTGAAGTTAATATATGGTGGATGTGTGTCCTGTATGGCACGTGTGATTGATACCCGAGCTGAACAGAATGTACAAGATATTCCTATAGTTAAGGAATTCCTGGACGTGTTTCCTGCTGAATTACCTGGTTTGCCTCAAGATTGGGAAACAAAGTTCACATTTGATTTAGTTCCAGGTACTGCTCCTATATCCATTCCTCCATATAGGATGGCACCTATGGAACTAAAGGAGTTGAAGGTTCAGTTGCAGGAATTGCTCGAGAAGGGGCTTATTAGGCCCAGTGTTTCACCTTGGGGAGCTCCAGTATTGTTTGTGAAGAAGAAGGATGATACTTTGAGGTTGTGCATTGATTATAGGCAACTTAACCAAGTTATAGTAAAGAATAAATACCCGTTGCCTAGAATTGATGATTTATTTGATCAGTTGCAAGGAGCTCAAGTATTTACTAAGCTTGATTTGAGATCTGGGTATTATCAGCTAAAGATAGCAGAGGCTGATGTACCAAAAAGTGCTTTCAGATGCAGGTATGGATATTTTGACTTTTTAGTTATGCCATTTGGGTTGACTAATGCCCCAACTGCATTCATGGCATTGATGAATAAGGCATTTCAGCCTTACCAGGACCGGTTTGTGATTGTGTTCATTGATGACATTCTGGTGTATTCTAGAAGCAATGAGGAACATGTTAAGCATTTGAGAATAATTTTGCTGACTATGAAAAAAAAACTATATGCCAAATTCAGTAAATGTGAATTTTAGCTGAATCAAGTGGTATTTCTAGGTCACATAGTAACGGGGCATGGTATTCATGCGGATCCAATGAAAATTGAATCAGTAATGAGATGGGAAACACGGAAGAATGTATCAGAGATCTGAAGTTTCCTCGGTTTAACTGGTTATTACCGAAGTTTTATCGAGGGGTTTTCTTTAATCTCAGCCCCTCTTACTAAACTTCTAAGGAAGAATGTGATATTTAGATGGAATGACGAGTGCCAAAGAAGTTTTAAAGAGTTGAAACATCGGTTGACTATAGCGTCGACTACTCCATCAGGATCTAGTGGATATATGTTATATAGTGATGCATCGCATCAGGGACTAGGATGTGTATTGATGCAGCATGGCAAGGTGATAGCCTATGCATCGAGACAATTAACGTCTAACGAAATGAATTACCTGGTACATGATTTAGAACTTACAGCAGTAGTTTTTGCTCTAAATATTTGGAGACATTACTTATATGGTGAGACATTTCAAATATACACTAATCATAAGAACTTGAAGTATCTGTTAAACCAAAAAGAGCTAAACATGAGATAGAGAAGACGGATAAAGTAACTGAAAGACTATAATTGCACAATTGAGTATCATCCGGGGAAGGCTAATGTAGTGGTTGATGCTTTGAGCAGAAAGTCAAATACCAGTGTAGCTCAGATTCAATTATTGAGGTTACCAAGCCTGATTCAGTTGAGAGCTTTGAATGTAGAGTTGAATCTAGAGCATAATGAAACATTAATAGGTACATTGAAACTGAGGCCAATGTTGCATGATCAGATCATAAGAGTATAGAGTAAAGATCCTGAAATGGTGAAATTGATTGAGAAAATTAAGAAGAATATAGATTCTGAGTTTGAATTTAGAGATAATACATTGTGGCTAAAGCTGAGACTATGTGTACCTAATATTGACGATCTGAGGAAGGAAATTGTAGAAGAAGCTCATATGGCCGCTTATGCTATGCATCCTGGTACTACTAAGATGTATAACACTCTAAAACAACATTTTTGGTGGCCTGGAATGGAAAAGCACGTAGCAGAGTTTGTTTCTAAATGTATAACATGACAACAGGTTAAGGCTAAGCATCAGGCCCCAGTTGGAAAATTGCATTCGTTACCTATTCTATAGTGGAAACGGGAACGAATTACTATGGATTTTATAATGGGATTGCCTAAGACTTCGAGGTAGAATGATGCAATATGGGTTGTGGTTGACCGATTAACTAAGTTGGCCCATTTTATACCAGTACAGGAGAACAATACATTAGACCAGTTAGCACAGAGATATGTGACTGAGATTGTGAGACTGCTTGGAGTTCTGGAAGAGCTTACAATCAGCTATAGGCATACAGTTGAATTTCAATATAGCATTTCATCCTCAGACATATGGGCAGAGTGAGAGAACTATCAAGACTATTGAGGATATGCTCAGAGCATGTGTACTGGAGTTTCAAGGAGCTAAGGATCAATGCATAACATTGATTGAGTTTGCTTATAACAATCATTATCATAGCAGCATTAGGATAGCACCATATGAGGCACTATATGGCAGAAAATTTTGATAGCCTCTATACAGGGATAATTTATTATAAATTTGAAATTTCTTAAAGGTATATGCGTGAAACATAATCTAATAATCTACTAGTTAATTTGAATTTCATTTATTACATTTACTTTATTTCATTCAAATACTATAACTCAAATTTGTTTGAGTATTATTTTCAATGTTATTTCATCAGGGATGAGGAAGGTTTGAGAATGATTGAGGGTGCAGAACTGATATAGGATACTGTAGAGAAGGTGAAATTGATCAGGAGTCAAATAAAAGCGGCTCAGGATAGACAGAAAAGCTATATAGATCAGCATAGAAAGGATATGAAATACAATGTTGGAGATAGAGTGCTTCTGAAAGTGTCGCCTTAGCGTGATGTACTGAGATTCGGTAAAAAAAGGTAATTTGATCCCGAGATACATTAGTCCTTTTGAGATTTTTGAGAGGATTGGACCTCTAGCATATAAATTAGCTTTGCGTAACAAGATGTCTCAGTTGCATAATATGGTTAATATGAGTATGTTAAGAAGATATAGATCTAATCCTACTTATGTATTACCAGCTCAAGATAATGAAATTGATAGCAACTTCAATTATATTGAGGAGCCGATCAAGATAGTGGGTTATAAGACAAAGAATTTGAGAAACAAAGTGATTCCATTAGTGAAAGTTCGTTGGAGAAATCACTCGACTAAGAAGGCAACATGGGAAACTGAGGATCATATAAGGCAACAGCATCCCCACCTATTCGAATTATCAGGTGAGAATTTTAAGGATGAAATTTTTGTTAGGAGGGAAGAATTGTATCATCCTGTCAAATGGTGATTATTAGAGATTAATGAGAAATTAGGAAGCATAACTCATGTTTATGCATAATGTGGCTACACATACATGATAATATTAATCTTGCACATTACAATTATTTGTACATACATTCATTGACATTTTTCAAGTATTATTAATTATTAAAAATGCAATTAAAATGTAGATTGTGAATTATTTGAGCTAAAAAAGTTTATTTGTAGAACATTTAGATAATTTCATAATTTTGGTGAATTTTAGAGAATTTTAGATTATTTTTAATTAGGAAAAATAATGAATTTTGGACCAATGAAACATTGACATGTGGTAGCCTTGCATGTTGACACATGGCTCACATGTAAGGGATACACGTAGTGATGTATCTTTTGACGAAGAGAAGAAAGCATTTAGTGGTTTATTGTTTTTCTTTCCTAACCACTGAAGCCCTGTTCTTTAGTAACAATATTGGAAAATTTGCTAAATCAAAGGAACGCATTGAATAACAGCATCCAGACATTGCTAATACTTCAAAGCAATAGCTGTTTGGAGCATACTATGAGTAACCTAAGATGGTCTCACCTTATTGTTTTGTACATTATTGAACTGTATTGCTATCTTATTGAACTGAACTGGATTATGCTGATTGTGTCCTAAATTCTAGACAATATTTGTCCAAGGCATTTTAATGCATGAGATTGAAATTGGAAGTGCTTATTGAATGTGAATGCATCTGCCTAAATGATTTTCTAATTCTCAACTGAAAAGTTGAATACCGGACCTAGTCCAATGACCACTGCTATTGTGACTGTTACTGTAAATGATGCTGTGAATAATATACTGTTATATTACATGCAAATGAAAGTGATTAAATTTGATGACTAAATTGTGACATACATTTCATTCTGATGCATGTAATATAAAGGAGTTATGATAGGTGTTACTACTGATACTGTTACTGATAAGAGCTTTAAGCTCCCACATATGTGGTTCGAGCCTATGGCTCACTGTGATCATTAAGTCATGACTAATTGACTGAGCCCGAAAATTCAGGATACTGTAAAAGCACACAGTCACAACAATATAAAAATGAATGTGAGTCTCATTTATATCGCATCCACATATAATTTGAATTCATTGAATAATTTACAAAGCTGTGTAAATGTCGTTATATGATTGAACTATTTAACTGAGAAATGATTTATCTGTGATAGTATTTGATACTTATCAAGTGGATTTGAACTGTATGATTACATATTATAATTGATCTTGTGTTATGACATGAGTGAACCATCGAGGATGGTTACTCTGCTGAGTTCGTAAAAATCATCAAAATTGCACCGTTACTTTTAGGTTCAAGAGTGAGATGACCTAGCTTTTAAAACTCTGTAGAAGCATATTTTGTGCAACTGTTTCAGTCAGATTTGGCTCAAAGATCGATCAGCTGGGATTGAGGACATAGTTGTTTCTTTCGAGTTTAGAGTATTTAGTGTGTACTGAGTTGTTCATGTTCATAGGACAATGTTGTGTAAACATGGATGATATTGTACTATAAGAAATAATGTAAATTATGGTTTTGATATAATGTGATAACATTTTAGGTTCAGAAAATGTGTGATTGATGGTTTAGTGTATAATGTCATGTTATGTACAGTGAAGGTGAGATAGTTAACATGTCATTTCTGACAGGCATATACACGTGTTTCCGATGGACACAAGTACATATGTCAGTTAGGAATGGGGCGTTACATTAAGACTATGGCATAGGCACTTCATTAACATCTCCTTCCATCTATCCTAAATATCATGTAAAGTCTCGCTCTTTAGTTGTTGTAAGGAAAAAATCTCATTCATATGCTTTCTCGTACATTCTACAGGAAAATATTTTGATAAAAACTTATCAACAGCCCATTCCATAGTGATGGATCCTAGAGCTACTTATCTTGGTCCCTCAATGTGAAAAGGAATAATCTCAATTGGATGGAATTTTTCAAGACTCCATTTAGCTTGATTATGTCATAGATTTTCATAAAATTGGTAATATAGCCATTGGTGTCTTCATTTAGCGGTCCATCAAACAATATCAGCTACTGGATCATCTGGATCATGTTGATTTTTATCTCAAAATTGTTTACTCTAACCTTTGGCATTAGAATGCTAGATTCAATCTCCCACTAATAAAGGTCTAGCATAATCTCCTATTGTGCAGTTTCCTTATCCCACCATTACATTAAGTAATTATAAACAAATCGTAAGAAAACTAGAATTTCATTAAATCAAAGCACAAGTTTAAAACTTCAAATCTTATGATTCATGCCATCTAGATCTATATCCCAATTATTCCATACTAAAACAAAAAATTTCATATAAAAATGAAAGAGTAAAAGATAAAGAAAACATCTATCTGGATATCTTGTTCTTTTCCATTATTGTCTTTCATTTTGATCTCTAGTTGCTTAAGTTTGCTCTAATGAATTCTTCCTTTTTTTTTCAAAATTAAAAGGCCAAGAATTTCTTTTATGTTTTTAGCTTCCTCTCTTCAAAACCTTAACTTTTTTACCTATCAAAAGACCATGTCTAGCTCTATATTGCTTCACCTATCTTTCTGAATTTTTTATATCAAAATCACTACCAACATAAGCATGACCATAAGGGCATGTTGGAGCACTTAGAGGGACATAATGCTCGTACTTTGATCATATCCTAAACATAAGAGCATGTAGGTGACATGCTATATAGGTAAAAATATCATTACAAAATATAATAGGGCATGTTTTGTGTTGCTGTTGTGTTTTGAATTCTTTCTTTAAATCTTACAAAATCACTCCAAATTTGGCTTTAAAATTCTCCATGTTCATTCTATTTCCTTTTAAAGGCTTAAACAAGATCTATAGTAACATGTAAATCAATTTTAGTACCAAATATATGAATATAATAAAAATACAAGAAAATTGTTGTTAAAATCATCCTAAAAGTAATGTCTATTTAGCCCATATCAAGATGCTTAAGTAGTTCCATAAAGCTAAAAAAACATTTTGCAAATTTATGGAGTTTAAAAGGTTTTAGTTAAACAAAAACAAGTTAAAGAAGTAGAAACAAAAGTTGTAGTTGAATGCCTAAAAATTTGCAATTTGACCTATGATTTAAAATTATATAACTAGGATGATATCAGAGATTTAAAACTAATACCAAACCAAATGCTAAATATCTAGAAGTTTATGATTTTACCTAGGTCTTAAAAATAAAATATTTAGTGCTTATTTGGTGCTTATAATATCGTAAGGTTTGAGAAAAAGTGAATTTGATATTTTTAATCAGTTTTATAAAAATAAATATTTAAATTGAAATAGATTTTATACTAGAAATGAAAATGAATCATATTAAAGAGATTAAAAGGATATAACTTGATTAAAAGATTTTTAAGAATGAAATTTTTGAAGGACTTTGAAGATAAAAAGAAAATTTTGAGCAAGATTAAATTGAATAAAGGTTTTTATATTACAACTTTTGAGAAATAACAATAGAAGATGATCTAATAAACAATTAGGTTGAAAATTTTGGAAGGTATTTCATGAAAGTTGAAAGTTGAAAATTTTTAAGGAATTGGATCAAAATTATTCAAAACATTATTAGGAAAAATGTTAAGTTTAAAAGGCAAATTAGACCGAAATTGCTCATTATGCATAAAATATTTCCAAAAATTCTATGAAATTATTAAATGTGCCTTTTACTTTAGTCATTGACGGTTATCTACTAATTTATTATTTACATCATTTTATTTTTTCTCTCCAGTTGGGGTCCTTTATATCGAATACATATATAAACAAATATCTATATAAGAGCAAAATAATTAAAAATAAACTTTAATTCATTTTTAAGTTTGAGCCTATATTAAGCACTTCAAGATGAAGCATAATACCAAACAACAACATTAACAACTCAATAAAAGTTATTAAGCACTTCAAGGTGAAGCATAATACCAAACAACAACAATAACAACTCAATAAAAGTCTTAATGAAATGTAGGGTTTGGGGAGGTCTATAAATACGTAACCTTATGCCCTAACTAATGAAAAAAAATACATATAAAATAAAATAAAATAAATTTTTAATAAAAGATACATATTAAAATAATAAAGTAATAATAATTTAAAAATAATAATAACAATAAGAGGAAGAAGATTAGAAAAATAATAATAATAAATAAATAACTACGTGCAAATAAAAATATAAAAATAAGTAATAAGATAAATAAATAATACAATAAATACAGAACAAGGTAAAGAATATAAATAAATAAATACACAAATAAGAAATAAAACAATTAAATAAATAAAAACTCCATTATAAGAAAATATTTATGCTAAGGAAATGCTTAGGCTAAATAACTAATAAGGAAAAACTACACAAAAGATTAGGCTAAATACAAGATATAAGACCTGAAGGAAAATTTTTAAAGGCCCACGAGCTAGAGAAGGACATCTTATGTGAGATCCTTTACCTGTATCCTAGTACACTAAAGTTTCTGTTTAGTCCACATCCTCAGTAAATTCCAGGAGAGTCATATCATTCTTGATCACCCAATTACTAAAAAGGCCTAATTGGATTAGGTTATTAAGTATAAGGGTCTAAAAGGGAGCTTTTTTCATTGAAAACATGTGATTTCTAAAAGCCTATCTCTAGACAGAAAAAGATAAATGAAAAATGTATTTAAAATATTTATACAGTATAGGGTTGACAATTTAATTCTTGAATTACTAGACCTATCTTTTGGACTCTTTTTATTGCAAAGGTAAAAAAGATATATTAAACAAGATCTAACCCACCCTTCTAATTTAATCATCGAACATTAGTAATTTCCAAATAATTTTAGATAGTAAAATAAGTTAAATCATACTTTAAATAGATCTAGAAATAATTCAAAAAATTAACAAAGATTAGTCCAAAATAAAAACAAAAATATTCATTTTAAAAGACTAAAGCTTAAATCCAAAAACAAAATAAAAAAATCAGCCAAGGATACTAATGGATGATGCAATACCTTAGTTCGATAATTGTACTGTGCAATGTTTTATACATGCATTTTATAGAGTATGCTTTGTTTATGTTATACTAGAGTAATTTAAGAGCTTAAATGTATTATTAAGGTTATAACAGAGGTCATAGATAAACCAAAGATGATGCTAATCTTGACTAGAAATTTCTTGAAAAGTTTTTGAAAACTCCAAAAAGCTATAGAATGAGTCCAAATGAGCTTTAAAAGCCTCAAAATGTGCTTTGAGGATTTAGGTGATACTTTTGAATGAAATCCGAATGATTTTAGTAAATAGCATTTTCAAAGGAATAGTAAATTTGAGTGAGTAGTATTTCTACTTAAATAGTGATTTTAGGGACAACCCTGAAAATATGGAAATTACCCGAAATAGGTATTAGAGTCTAATGATACTGAAATGGATTGAAAATAAGACCAATTAGATGAATTTTGGGAATTTTGAAAGTCTAGGGTTAAAATGCCTTTTTTTTGGAAAAAAATGAATATTGAGGATTTTAAGCTCATTCTAATATTTTTTAAAGTATCTAATCAATAATTAGTGACCCTAATTAGAGTATTTCATGTTCAATTTAATGATAAGATGATTATGGAATAATTTCGAGATTTAATTCAAAGGTTGGTGACTTAATTGTATGAAAGGGAAATTTGGTCTTTTTGTACTCATTAAGTGCAACTTTCAGTTAGTCAAGTGCACCTATTATTTTTTATAGTATAGTTTAGTGAATTGAGTGTTAATCCCATGAGAACTAGAATTATTAGTACTAACTACCTTATCATAAATTTATTATGATATATCATTAATTTAATGATTGATTGAGAGAAAACAAGTAAAAATAATATAAATCACTAAATTAAAACAGAGAATAAGGTTATATGTCTTAATTCTTCTTGTTTTCTTATCCAAGAGTGCTCTTCCCTTAATTCAAGTTGCTTTAATTGTCTCTCAATGATGTTTTTTCTTTAAAACTGATCTCCAAGAAAGCCTTCAAAGTGCTCCCCATTATTTTTTCTCGTTTCTCTTTTAAAACATGAGATCCTATAATTGCTACCCAATATGTTGTAAACACAGGTTTATGTTATGCTCTTATATTGCTTAAGAACCCTCTTGTATTCTTTATGTGACAAAACACTATCAACATAAGTCTAGATACTAGCTTGTACTTTTTTCATGTTAGTGAACATGACTAGAACACAATATGATGTCATGAACGACTGGAGAACAAAAATCCACCTTATTAAATGTAGTCTGAAACAGGTCTATGTTAGTCCTATGGTAGTCATTAAGAAAACTTCCTTAGGAATAAAATGCGACATGATTAAAGAAAGGTAACAATATAGTACTATATTGGCACTGTGTTCTGAGTCCTTCACTTAAAATATGCCAAATTTGCTCTAACTCAACTCAAATCTTCTTATCTTTAATCCTACATTAAGTGAATGAAACAAGACCTGGAATCAAATGGAAGTCTTTTTTAATTACCAAATCTATTGAAAATATCAAAACACATGTATACTGCTCTCCAAATTCATGCTAAAAAGATAGTACAATTAGTACTTACTATAAAGTTATTAGATCTGCAAGATTATATTTTGTTTATCTCATATATTATACAAAAAAAAATTTATATCTTCCAGTATCAAAAGCCTTAAGGGATCAAATGATAAACTTTAATTATCCACGGATCAAATATTTCTAAAAAGTTGAACCAATATAGTATTATTTTTTTGCTCTTATCCTTTATTATTCTTTTATTTTATATACAACAATTAACATTTGTCCAAAAAGCAGAATATTGAAAATTTCCTATTAGACATTTGTTAATTACCATTTTTTAAAATTGAGTCCAAAAAAATAAATTTAATCCTTAATAAAGACAATAAAGTGGCTTAAAATAACATATAACTATTTTGGGTCCAATACATATAATTATTTTGGGTAGCACTTATTGAATCTTTAAAGTAGAGGTTCAATGATGTTACTATAAATAATTGTTCCGTCTCCTTCTTAAGTAATTTTATAAATATTAAGTTTTCTTATGTCTACTAAGAAATATGGGTGTTAAAAATGTTGTAATCCTATATTATTTCTAATAACATTTAGAAAGGACGATCAAAAATTTCAAGAGTTGTTCAAATGTCGATGAGCTTACTTAAATAGCTAGTTGCTTACCAAATAGAAATTAAAAAAAAATTGTATATTTTTACATTATTTTTATTAATAACAGTTAATGATTATTTTAAAGTAATCATTAAAATTTGTATTATAATTAACAATTTCTATTAAACTATCTACATGATTCTACTTCTGTTTCATAAATCTACTTTTATATTACTTTTCAAACATCAAATTATTAATAACTTTGCCTAAATGGAAATGGGTCATTAGTTCTTGGATCTTTTTATTTAATGACAATGGAATTATACCAAACTTGTACATTATCTTAAATTTTTAGTAGTTTTAGATAGCTCTTAACCAAAATATGAGATAACTTCTTCACATTCTTGACAACTTTTAAACTCTAAGCAACAATTTTGCCCATCTATCCCAAACATCACTATTGACTTTAGATGCTGAAAAGTTGCAACAAGTAAAATAGCTTACTAGTATAATTACCATTATTAAAGAGGTTGTCTAATTCCAATAGGTTTACTGTTGTTGGGCATGCAACAATGTTGGCTTTTATTCAAAGATATATGCCAACTTTGATATATGTGTTAGTTTATTCCCTACAACCAATCACTTTGGCTATAGTATAGTGACAATTATTTGAAGGCATTCATTATCTTGTACGTGTTTAGATGTATATGATAAATGCAAATGAAATTATAATGAGATTACAATTATGAGATTCATATTGCATTTATGTATTTTCCCTAAATTGTTCCTAGTCATTATTCTATTAGGACTTGACATTAATAAAACATAAAAAGATTAGCACACATTTTTTTCCTTATGAAGGAAGTGGTCGATCTTATAGACTAAAGTATAGAGATACTTAAACAAACATGTGGGTGCTTGTTAGAGAACAAGTTCACTGAACTAACTCGATATGAGAAATCCAATTGGAACATTATTTATATGTCTATGGAATTCTCATTGCGATGATTATATGAGTGATCCTTTGATTTGATATCTCCAAAGTTATTGTGTATAGGGATTGCTATGTTTTGATACTACTTATGACATACTTAATCATGGATCATTCCGTCAGTAGTCATTGGATGTAGCATGAACTATATGGAGGCAATTGTTTGAAAAAAAAAAGATTCATCGCCCTAAATTAAATAGGCCGGATTTTCTGTTGTTCTCTATTAGTATTGATTTCAGAAATCCTTAGCCAAGTTGGAATGATGTTTTGTAATTAGTTTATAAATTTCATTAATTAAATTAATAGCTAATGGCAAACAACTAATATAATTGGATTCAAAATAAAGTAGACATTAGTTTCATGTTCTCTGTCTAATTAGATCATTGTATGATGAAAGGATTGAACTATACAGAAAAAATGCACAAAAAGATTAGTCAAAACTACTTTGACATTTCTAAATATTTAGGGGGATCATAATGCATTGGTAGACACTAATCTTGATGTTTTATCTAATTCTAGTTATGAATTAGAATTATAATGTATAATCATTTCCAATATATTTAGGACCCTAAAGGGTCTCACATGAAGAATGAGTTAAAGAGAGCAAAGATATTTTAAGCATGTTGGACTTGATTGTAAAGTTTGAGAAACTTTATCATTAAATATGAGAAATTTATTGAATAAGGATCGATATGAGATAATGGATCTTATTTAGGCATAATTGTTATTTAATTAGAATTATTTATAATTCTAATTAAAGTATAATTGAAGTTAGAATTTAATTTCAATTAAATTACTAAAATGTCCAAAGCTTATTATAAATAGGCTTAAGCTCTAATAGAACTAGCATTTCTTGCTTACTCTCTATAAGAGTTACAGAGTTCTCTCAACCTATTATGTGGGTACTATTAGAGGTCAGATACTTTTGAAACTATGGTCGTTTAGATGGACTAGTTTCAGAAACAGTTCATAGGATACAATAAGAAAAGGAACAAGCTTTGGAATAAGGTACGAATTTAGATTGATTCTTTATTATACTCTATGTGTTAATTATTTTATAGAATTAAAGTGATCTTGGAATTTGGGAAATCAAAATACGGAAAATTTTAGTAATTATTTCACTAGCGTCAAGATCAAATCTCATCCTGATTTCCCAACAATTTGTAACCATTAACAAATAAGATGTTCATTGACTTTCTAGCCTCCTTCTAGACATTGAATTTTTATATTAGGATGTTTTCCATCAGTAAATCCCTTCAACTTACAAACCAGAAAGGCTAGGTCTCCTGAGGAAACTTGAGAAAGTTAAGGAAAATGGAACAAACAAATAGATTCCAAAGAAAATGAAGAGGAGTTAAGTCAACTAGTTGATATTTTCCATGACACGATTGATAGTCAACTAGCTAATATATTCAATAAAACAATTGAGGCCCTTGACTTTTTAACGCAACTAGCAGACCAATTGTTAGATCTTTCTAGCCATGCTCTATAAGCATGTCTTGCTTCTTCATAATTGTAAAATGTAAAAATAAGTTTTATATCTAGAATGTAGAAAGATAAGAGTGTCTTAAAACTAAGGAAAACATATAACTTAATGTTTTTAAATTTTAAGTTAGAGATAACAATATTTTTTAGACAAGGGTAAAAGTATTATGATTTAAATTCCATACTAAATTTGGTGTAACAAAACTACTATTTAAATTCCATAGGGTTTGATGTAGTAAGGATCATTGGCTCAATGACAATGACCTCATTATTGTGTGACACCTTTTGCTTCTATCTCCCCCTAAAAGATAATGTTAGTAGACCTTTTTTCCATTATTGCATTTTCTTTAGCTAATATCTTCAGACAATTCATATATGATACAAATACAATATGGATGATAATAAGATATATAAAAATGTTAAGTAAAAAATGAAAAGTAAAACAAGGATGTTCCTTTTTATAAGACACTCAATACTTCTTGAGGCGAAAGGGGGATATTTTGATCTACAAGTTTTTAAGATAAGAACTTCAGATATGCATTGTTCCTATTCCATAACCTCCCATCTAAAACTCTGTAAATAATAATCACAAACCAATTAGGTTGGACAAGAACATAAATTTCTCCTTCCAAAAGTGCAAGCCCTTTACAATTATCAATAATTAGTAGTCTTGCCTTACATTTAAGCTATGCCCACTTTATGTTCGTATATGCATATAATGATGCATAAACCTAAATAACTCGAGGTCATGGTGTACTTCCATAATCTGGCTATCAATGATGAACTTAGTTAATAAACTTTAAGCATATGGATGCAGTAAGCTAGGGCTAGGGCTTATTATGTTTAATATCTTCTCAACGATGGAATAAAGAGGAAGTTGATGTCCACACTTGAAGGCAATATAATTAAAAGTCACCTTACCAGGCCTACGAAATACATATAATTGACATTATTAAGGAACTTTAGCGACTTATTATCAGGGATGTGAAACTTCTTCCTTATCTTCTCAAATTTAGCCCTGTATAATTTTTTATGGTGCAAACATACTGTAAGGTTCTTCTTAAAGTCCCTATGCATTGAATATAATAAAGACTTCCTAATAGGAAGTATCTTTAACTTTTTCAGTCTAATATTTGCTCCCATTATTATATGGTCATCATATAATTTTTTTTTCTTATTCTAGTCCGAAATTTTCCTAATACCTAAAATCTAAATTGAAATTTCAATTATGTAAATTGTAAGTTTTGTATTTCATAATAATAGTTATCTAAAGATAAACAACCTTAATTTTTTCCATTATAATTTTTTTTATAAAAACAAACAAGTAAATGAAGGTGGAAAAATTAAATTTTACGGAAACTAACCTAGAAAAGATTAATCTAGATCATCACAGTAAAAAAAAAAAAATTGATTGGTTATATTTAAAAGCATTCAAACTAATTATTAAGATGCTGAAACAAATGGTTAAGTGAAAAAATCAAGGACATAGAATTGACCACAAACATAAGATTCATTAAGAGTCTGAATTTTGGATGAGAATATATGATTGACGCATTTGTAATTAAAGAGGCTAAATACCTAAGATTTTATGGTTTTATTTAAGGTTTATAAGTAAAGGTAGGATTCCAAGCTTAACATCTGTGGTTTAACCTCATACCTAAAATAAAGAACAAATGCAAGTTTCGAAGTTCATAGTTTTACTTAGGGCTCATAAGTAAAGACCAAGATACAAGACTAGAAGTTTGCAATTTTACTTAGGACTAAGAAGTAAGGATAATAGTGCATGCCTAAGACTTTGTAGTTTTACCTAGAACTTAAAAAGAAGATTACCTTTGATGTGAGTTTGGGACAATCCCATTACGTTACATCTCTATAATTCTTATGAAAATAAATTACATTCTCATTCTACTCGTTATTTTTTTAGGTTATCTAAACCACTCTAAAGGCTACAGATTCTAATGTGGAAGTAGGATTTAGAATTACAAAATTACAAACAACTAAGTTTATGGAATATGATATGTCTGATGACGTTGTTCATTCTTAAATCTTAGACAATATAAAATTGGATACTAATGTAGTTTCTCATCTTTCACCTATTTAATTAGCGTAGGTGGATTATGAACCTAGTGTCATTCTATTATAGGGTTAGAAACCCATATAGACATAAAATGAGGTTCTTCGGAAATATGATAATATTGAACATGTTCAATTAAGGATATGCAATAATTTAAGGAGGCATATTGTATCATTTGATTATATAGTTTATCTTGGTAAGAGTGACTATGATATTGAATTTGTTATCGATATAGTTATTTTTTCAGATGTTTTTGGTTCTCGTTCAAATTTATGATGAAATGCAATAAGAGATGAAATGCAGTCCATGATATAAGCAAATATAAGAACATATGGATTTGCCTTAAAATTGTAAACTTATTGTTTGTGAATGGGTTTATAAGTTCTAAAAGGACTCATAAGGTACAATTGAGTGGTTTAAAGTAAGGATGGTTTCTAGGTGTTTCACTTAAAGAAAAGGGACATATATATTAATACCATTTTCTTTTCTATATTTTTTAAGATGTATTTAGATTGATCATGTAAATAGTAGATCATTATTATACAAATCTATATAAAATGGATGTTAAAACCTCCTTCTTAAATAGACACCTTTTCAAAAAGGTCTATATGGTATAACTTGAAGGTATTTAAGAAAATAAAGAAAATTTATTTGGTTTTTAAATTAAAGAAATCATTATATGAATTTAAATAAGCTTTATGTAAGTAGTACTTGAAATTTGATGAGGTAATCACCTGATTTGGCTTTATAGAAAACAAAGTTGAAATATGCTTGTACTATAAGATTAAGGGAGCAAGATTTTTTTTTTACTTTTGTATGTAGATGTCATCTTTCTCATATCAAATGAATTGGCTATGTTATGTGAGGCGAAGAAATTGTTGTCCAAGCATTTTAACATGAAAGTTCTTGATAAATCATTTTTCATCTTGATAAATCATTTTTCATCTTTATTATTTATATTCACTAAGATATATCTCAAAAGTTTTTAAGTCTCGCTAAAAGAGCACATATTAGACGTGTTACAAAGGTTTAATACAGCAAACTATAATCCTTGTGTAGCATTGATCTCTCATGATGGGAGATTATCTTTTACATAGTGTCTAAAAAATGAAGACGAAAGAAAGATAATAATGGATATTCCATAATTTACTGTAATTGGTTGCTTGATGTATATTCATTTTTTTACTAAACCAGACATTGCATTAGTTGTCATACAATTGGATAGATATTTACCTGACCTAATTATAGAATGCTACAATGTAGTTAAACAAGTTTTGAGATGCCTTAAAGGAACAAAGAATCGTATATTGACATTTAATAAAATTGAGGAATTGGATTTGATTGGCTGTGAAGATTTTAAGCTTTCTATATATCCAAATGATAAAAAGTCCATATATAGATAAATCTTTATGATAGTAGGAGGTGTTGTTTTATATAGAATTTTCAAATAGACACTTATCACCTCTTCTATAATGAATGTTATAGGGATACTTTAAAGATAGTTTGGTTAAGAGATTTGATTTCTAAATTATCTATGGTTAATTCAATTTCTAAAAATCCTATCCAATTGTACAACTACAATCTATTTGTAGTGTTATTCATTAACAAAAATAAGTATATCACAAGATTTGAGCATTTAAAAGTCAAAATTTTTATCATAAAAGAAATTGTAAAAAAAGGATACATTATATTGAAACATGTTTTGTTCGAGTACATGTTGTCTAATCCTTTAACATTGTTGGTTTATTTTTCCAAAGGTGGTTTTCTGCTTATGTATTATGGTTGTATACGAAGAAAGAGGCAAATAATGTGATCTTTAAAGCTTAAAGTAGAGCTTATGAGGGACTATACCAATGATTGGATACTAAAGATGGATAAAAGGATATTTTCAAGTGGGAACGAGCTAGGAAATAAAAATTGAGAGATTTAGGTCAAGTTTACTGTATAAAAGATGAAGCAGGGCAAGTGCTTGTAACTAAAAATGACATTAAGAGAAAATGGAATAGGTACTTATATATCCTTTTTATTGTGAAAGGATGCATTGAGAACAGATGGAGAAAGGATGCTTCTGAAAAACTAGTTTAGTTTCATGCCAAGAACATCCACGGAAGAAGCTTTACATCTCTTTAGAAGTTTAATGGAATGCTATAGATAAAACTTAGTACATTATTAGTCATCCAATACCATTTTTGTTTCTTATATTTCATAGGGCTAATAGATATACTGATTCTATTAGATAGGTTTCATATATGAAACATGTTTATGATATGTTTTGGTATCAAAAGCCTTATAAGACCAAATAATAGACTTCAATTCTCTCAGTCTTTATTATTTTTTATTATGGATACAGTAATTAATAATTTTAAGGGGAAACGTTAGAATTTTCTTATTGTTTATGTATTAATTATTATTTTCCAAAATTAAGGTTAAGAAAATTATATGTGATCCTAAAAAATGATAAAGTGGCCTAATAAATGATTTAATTAAGGAGACTAATGTTTAGTAAAAAAGAATGACACCTAATTAGTTTAGGCATTATAATTAATGAAAATGTAATAGGGAGTCCTAATAAGGTTATAATAAATAATTGTAAGGTCTTCTTCACCTGCTTAAGTAAGTTTACAATATCAAGTTTGCTTTAATCTGTTAAGTGATATGTTTGGTAAAAAATATGCAAAAGGTCCATACCTACATTGTTTCTAATGACTCTTGTAGAGGAAAGGATGTATATTAAATAAGCTATACATTTGACATGATTTTTATAGCATTATATTTGTGCTTTGGATACCTTTAGACAATTTGATACTCAAAATGAGATATATTTCATGCTAAGTTTTGTTTCTTCCTCTTTAAAGAAAAGGAGAAAATTTAGAGAAGAATTGAGTCAATCTGGAGCAACTTTAGAACAATAAAGAAAGACTTAAGAACATGATAGGAATAAGACCCTATATTACCGATTGTGTTTTCTTCTACCTCATTTTATTTATCCTAGAAATCCATATCCAAGGAATGTCACCTTTTTGGGTTGGTTCCAATAAGGGCCATTATGGTTCTCCTTACTCAACCTATACAACCCCATATTCAACCTATCTTCACCAACACAAGGAGTACAAGGTCTCATGTTATGCCCCATGTTGGTAGTCTTAGTTTGTGTAAAAAGTTAGAAAATATGGTGGAAAACAACATGGTAAGGACACAGACCTGTGTTAGGGTCATGTTGAGAACTAAAAACTAGAGTTTGGATTATTAAAAGAAGAGGCAATAAGAAAAAAAGTATTTTTTGGCCATATGCAAAGCGAGTCATTTTGAAGCCAAATACAAGATTGAAAGATCAAGAGAAAAGTCAATATTAGAAGAAGAATAAGGAATTCATCAAAATTCATCAAGAACTCAAGATTTAAGGTTCATGATAATGACTTCTTTATCATATGTTCTTTCTTTTCTTATTATTTTTATCTCTTATTTGTTCAAGAACTAATTGGGATATAAATTGAGGAGGGATAGACCCTAAGATGTAATATGTTGAATTGATCTTTTAATTCAATAAAATATCTAGTTTTCTTGAGTTCTATCTATGTTGAACAAAAGTTAAAGGTTCAATTATTTGATTCATACATTAATATTGAGAGATGATGTGTAAGGATAGATCATAACACGGATAATAAGGTTTAAGTGAGTTACTCGAAGAGAACAATTTAATCTTTCTAGGTTAAGGTAAAACCTACCGTAAGAATTTTAAATTCAGATTAATGCATTCTTAGGTTATCTTTGATTAGAAAGATACTTTAATTAATTTAATTTATGGATATGAATTACTTTACTTAAGAGAAAGAATAATTATAACTTAGAAATTCTTACCAGTTTAAGAAACTATAATTATTCATTAAATAAGGGTGAAGTCGAATCATACCAAAATCCTAGGGGATATCTTAGCAAAATCTATTTTATTCATATATTGATTTCTTTTTTATTGTTACATTGTTTCAGTGTTTTTTTATTTTCCTTTTCACCTAATTGTTTATGATATTCTAAATAATCAAGTCTATAAATAACTAATAATTAAAAACTAACCTTAACGATTTGTTTTATAAACTGATTGGACTAGACTTTTTATTTTAATTTAATTTTATATTTGTTCATTGAGCTTTCTCTATCCTTTCTTTTTTACAGTTCACTTTTTATATGGGATAGTCTAATAATATTCGGTTTCTTGTTAAACTAAATTCTAAGATTCAAATAACTCTACATAAAAGTAAAAGAATCTAAAAGGGAATAAAGGTTGAAAAAGCAAAGATGGATGCCAATAGTACGATATTTTTTAAGGATTTTGCCATATTAAGTTCTCAAGGCATCATCTTAAGCATTACGAGGCCCAATATCAAAGTTAATAACTTCAAGCTAAAGCCCTTTGCAATCTCAAAGGAATTAATGTTTTAACTCTAAAGGCAATGTTAAACGATGTTTTTCAAATGAGGGTTCTTAGTGTTGTTTAGTATACTTATAGTATGTTATTGACCTCTTCAGCTTAAGTGACTCGACTTTGGCCTTTAGGCTTTGTAATATCATTCTATTTTAATGATAGTAACCTGTTAGATTATGAGTATGCAATGAATGTGAATCAATTTTTAGTTTTTAACTTCTAATAAAAATCTTTGATAGGAAACTGTACCTGCTTATTATATTTTCCTCTTTTGACCACCTTCTTTATTACACTAGTTAATGGTTCTACCTCGACTCACCTTATGAAATAATTAGTTGTAATAAGGATCAATTTATGTTGTCTTATTGGAGAATGGTTCGAGAATATCCATTCCTCATTAGGCAAAGGAGATAACACTTCATAATGTGATATAGTTAGTGATAAGCAAATGATGCAGGTTTAAATACCTTTGGAACTTATCACATTTTCTCATGAACTTTTAATCTTCATTGCAAATTGCAGACCAAAAGTATCCCTTCGTTAAAGTCCTGTTAAGGATGACCTTGTCTTATAAGCTCTATATAACCTTTTGTGAATCTTTGTAAAGATATTGTATTTGAGCTTTATGGATGTATTTTTGATATAGAAAGATGAAGAACCTTCTAAATAGTTTCCCACTTATGATCTAGTATCTTGTGGACTTGAATATAACCTTTTTGTCTTATTTTTTTATCCAACGACTCTCTCTTTTTCTCTTCCCCCTTATCCTTCCCTCCC
>JAOSBN010000004.1:31116323-31138632 GCA_027563595.1 Erythroxylum suave | reverse complement strand
AATGATTCACCCATCAAGAACACAAAATTCATTCAGTTCATGCTTACTAAAATAATAAAATTTTCGGGGCCTAACACAAACACTCTTAACTCAACAATTCCTAATATGTCTAATTAGTAAAACACTTGCCTTAATAGAAGATTTGTACAAACATTGATGGTATTAGTTAAAAATAAGTTTTTAACCTCCTTGTACTAATAAATAGTACATATGCTACTTTTTCTAACCTTAAGCAATTTAACTTCGAGCTCTATATTATATTCCTCATATCATATATTGACCCTTAGGTGTTATTTTCTTCAATAATTAGAACAATTGTGTAAAGATATGTTATTTCTCTAAGGTGAGGAGTTGATGGTAATGGTTTTATGACTCTAACTCATTTGGATTTTAAAATCTTTTGAAAAATGGTAAGTATTATTCAATAAATCTTGAAAGGAACCTTGGTAAGATTGCTACCCTACCTATTAATTTTATACTTATTTCATGTTTTCATATGTTTCCATGTATAAGATAGCCTCACTTTTTTGGATCAAACGTTATCCTTTTATAAGTGATCACAACTTTGAAGAATTTGCTTACTTCCAAATAGAGATAGTCTCACTTTCTTGGATAAAAATTTTGTTAGGGTTATGTAAATATAGTGCCCTGGAAAGCAAGTGTATTTACATATAACTTAATTTTCTTCTAGTTACAATATTGTACTAAAAATATTTATTATTAATAAAACAAAAGAGTTTGGTTTTATTTGCGTGAGCATAATATAACTAATCATAAGGTACCAAAGTTTTTTTTGTAAGTAATATATATATACATGAAGATATATGGGAAACATGTATATTATTATAATCTAAATTAATTGATTCACAGTCGAATAATCAAGTTGGTTACTTGATTATGGTTTAGACTGTAGTGTTGCAATTTACCTTCGTGTAAGTAAAGGAGTTTACTTTAAGGGAATGATGAGTTTCAAATCATGACAATAGTTGATTATTGGTATTGGCATTATTAAATGAAATCACGTATGTTTTTAAAGAATAAAGTAAGTCGTTACTTTAATCTTAAAGCATACACTTTAACATTCTTTTATTATGATCCACAATCTTGACGAGTGGTGAACTCATGTGTGCGTTGTTATAATTCTAGATATGATTGAAATGGATTTTTACAGGGTATCAATCCAGTGTCCACATGATGGAATTATTAATTGAAACATGCATCAAAGAACATTCACCCAAATAAAGAGTTTATAGTGATATCATCACTTCTAGATGTTTCATAGAGATTGGTGATTAAATTGACGTTAGTAATTTGATGGACTAGCTGCCCATCAAGTCTTAACACCAAAATTAGTTTTGTGTGTTAATCACCATGTAGAGTGAAACAAGAGATCTAGAAAGAAAAACCAATATAAGGGCAAAACGGTAATTTTATCCTTTATTGTGCGGATGGCTATAATATGATTCATAATGGAGTTCGCAATTGGACTTGTATTAATAAATTGAAGTATGTTTTCTCATAATTTTAAGTAATTCAAGAGTTCAACTAATTGTCTTTATTGGAATGGCATTCAATTAAAAAGTCGGAATTAATTCTAATGAGATTAAATTAATTTTAAGCTTATTGGAGCTTGAATTATTTAGGTCTAATTAGATTCCCCACTTAGCTTCTAGGAAGGTTATCAAGGAAAGTAAGAAAAATAAACAAAAGTTATCAGAAAGAAAATGAGACAGTTTTGGGAGAAATTACTGGATTGGATTCGGGTCAATAAGACCGGAACAATTTAATTAAGAGTTAATTAAATTAGGTTTTAAGCCTACAATCAAATGTTGGGTTTATATTAATTAATTGTTAATTATAAGCCCAAAGGAACAATTAATATTGAGCTAGATTTTGATTAAATTAATTAGATTAATTGAATTAAAATTATTTATAAAAAGGAGCAAAACCAAGTTGGCAATGCTCTTCATTAAATGGTTTAATGGTTTTTAAAAAAACCGTTTTCGCTGATAGCATTCTTAAGTAATTCTCTTCTTCATTAAATTGTTTAATGGCTTTTAAAAGATGCGAAAACGTACATAAATGGATACAATTCTTTAATGGCTTTTCAAAGGAATGGATGGTGCGTTTTTCCTAACTCTCTCCACTCACTTCAAAAGAAAACCGATTATGTTACTATTCATTAAAGGGTTTAATGCTTGGTTTTAATGTACATAACATTCAGCTCATTTAATTAATGACAAATGAATGAAGGTGGGAGTTGCATTCTGGAAAAAAGAATGAAGACAATTTATTTTTGGTTTTTGGAAAAATGAATGGTGCGTGAATGTTATTCTCTTAAAAAAGTCTCTCCAAACCGTTGGCTGTTGAAAGAGAAGTTTATTATTTTTCTCTCAACTGGCCCAAGATAGAAAATGAGAATGTCGCATTTTGTTATTCTCTAAGCTATCCGAATATAACAAAGAGTTTGCTATTTTATTTTCTTTTTCTTCTCCTTTCCCACAAAAAGAATTTTGATAACCAAGTTGTCTAAGAAGAACAAGTGGTAGATCGGATTGATTAAGGATACAGCAGCGAGGAGTCAAAGCTGTAGCAAGTAGAACCGTATCATTTATTGATCAAAGCATGTTGATTTGGTGTTACGCTTCTGCTATATTTTGATTTCGAAAAAAGTTTTTGAAATCTATCATTTTAACTAAACCAAGCATGTATTTGTTTTCAATCCAACAACTTTATCCTTTTATAAGTGATCACAAATTTGAAGAATTTGCCTACTTCCACGTAGAGGTTTAGTTTCACATCTATTTCTACAAGATATTAAGACATTCTTTAGGAATATAATATAGTTTTCTCAAACTTTTTATTAGAATAGTGACATTTATATATATTTTCTCCGTAGTTTTTTTTTTCTTTGCAAGAGACCATGTTTACTAACATTTGGTAGGTCGCTCCTACATTTTTCATATTAAAATGCATAACTTCATAATTGTAGATGCCCTTATATATGATAAAGGAAGTTCTTTCCTTGTCTACCTCATTCATCCCAAACAAACTACACTGTAAGTAAACAAACATAAAAATGAAGTTTGGTTCTCTAATGTGGTATCCACCAATTAATCTATTTTTTCTAAATGATAGTTGCTTTGGGACATACTTTGTTTAGATTAGTGATGAAAGAACCCAACCCAGAGTTCCTCTTCTGAAACCAGAGTGGAGCCCTCCCAGCAATGCCAAAATAGCCCTTTAATCAATTTCCAACTTAACCAAAGGGTTCCCACAAAGCCAATCTGTTCAAATATTTAAAACCTTTTAACTTTAATGATTAAAAGCCTTGAAAATATTGGGAAAATTTTTTCTATCATTTTACTTAAATTTTGAAAGCACAACGACTGTATTTTAACTTTCCTAAAATTATCAAAACCTGTATAACACATTTTAAAACACTTCTAATATTTTATATACCATCTCAACTTATGAAATGGGACCTTAGGTCTACATCACAAGCAATCTGAAACATACAATTCTCGTAGTTCATTAAGAAAAAAAGATTTATAATCCTAAAGATATTTACAAGATCAGACTTTTAAGCCCTTTTTGAAAATACTTTATAACATATATACAAGCAATTAAGCCAATTTCAAGCAAACACATACATAAGAAGGATAAGACAAACAAAATAGCACTTGACGATACAATTAATCCTATGGCGGATTCCCAATTACTGCAGCACTTGTACACATTCCTGGGGTGGATTGTTTAAAGACATAAAAATAAGGGTGAGCTAAATTTACTAAAAGTTAAACTTTTATAATAGCACTGAAATATTCTCATGCAATCATAAAACTCATGGTAAAATAATTGTCATAAATAAAATAATTGTCATAGTAATTCTCTCGTGCATGATAAAATGTGGTAATCCAACAACATGTCATAAAACACTTCATTTTTCTGAAACTACTATTTCAAAATGCCTTTTTGAAACTAAACTCATAATATAAGAATTTCCTTTTTCCTTTTTCCTTAATCAATAAACAATGGTGACAATAACTTTTCTAAAAACTTTTATACTGCAAATAAGCCAACTACTAGAATTGACACCATACAGTGGCTCTCAAATTACTTTTAAAAATAAATATTAGCAGCATTATTATTTATTGTCATGAACTTCTTATACAATATAGCCTACACAAACTTCGTTACATTATGGTACCCTTAGGTATAAAGTTATAGAGCTAGTTTTGCATCACTTACTCATGTTTGTTTAACTACTAGTTACGGAGTTGATACTGTGTGCCTTACCAGTAATAAGTTAACCACTATAGACCAATAGTTACAGAGCTAGTTCTGCATCGCTTACCCTTAACAAGTCACAGAGTTGGTTCTACATCGCTTACCCATAACTAGTTAATCACTATTTACGGAGCTGGTTCTACATCGCTTACCTATGATAGGTTAACCACCATAAATATATCGGTATAATAACATATATTAAGCCTAACGGTGTACCATAGGCAAAAGTAACTCTTACATTTACGACTAATCTTATTTTCTAAATCAAATATGGGAGGATTCATAAGTGAAATATTTCAATGTAACTCCTAATCATAAAAATTTTAACTTTCAAATTAAAACTCATATATTGCTAAAACATACACTTATGCAAGCAATATTCACTTGCAAAATAGCATTTGCATAAAACTCGGTATAAATATTCATTTCATGATCAAAAGAAAACATTTGCGTAACTTAATTTAAAATACGTTCACAACTTTCTAGTCTCCATAAATAAAAACCATTTGCATAAAATTAATTTAAAGAACACCACTTGTCATTAATCTTTTTGCAAGGAATTTAGTCATATAAAATAATTAAAATACACTCACATGTCATCAATTCTTTTGCAAAGAAGTTATTCAAATGAAATAATTAAAATAAACTTACATGTCATCAATTCCTTTTTAAAGAATTTAGTCATATAAAACAAATAAAATACACTCACAACTTTGTGAACTTATCTCTAAACACACTTACACATTCTGTGCCTCTCCTTTACCAACATAAAAAGCATTTTGCTTAGGCATTTATTTCCAAGTTAGGAAATAAGGCATTAACATTAAATATTCAGTTTAACCCAATTTAAGATTAGTATTTAATCATGTAACATGCATGCTAATCGTATTTCAGCTTACTTCTGTAAGCTAACGTATTAGTATCAGTTTCCAAATATAACTTTAAAAGTCACTTAAATATCATATTTTATCCATTCTAACTTACTAATTTCTTCAAAGTACAATCTCACCTAATTTAATTCACCATGTCATGATCATGCATGCTGAGTCACGGTTATGACCCCATGTTTAGAATCCATGCCTCCACTTGTTCCTTAACTTTTATATAGCAAACATTCAAATTAGGTTCTAAGATCTTCTAGACATTTATTCCCTTATGTCTCTAGTTTCAATATCATCAAAAATCATGCCATTGCAACTTCTAAATCATGAAAAAGTACCAAATATCACAAGCTATTTCAGCATAGGGACAGTATCAGGTTACCATTTTCAATCTTAAATTTCAATATCATTTATCCTGAATTAGGTCTAGGTTTCTTCTAAAGATTTTTAATACTATGTCTTAGGTTTCAGATCCAATTGTAATCACCTAATTTTAAGGTTGTCAGGTCGACTTATGGTGAAAAAAATAAAACTAGTTTAAATTAACCTAATACTGAATTCCACTACACATTCCTCTCGTGTCACATTCAACCAATTCTATGCAAAGAAACATCAAAGCAATACCAAGACACCATTGATCTTAAACACCTAGATCTCAATCAAGAAAACCCATAAAAATTAGAAATTTAAGCTAGGATACTTACCACTTTTTCTTCCAATCTTTTGAGTATTGATTAATACTTCAAGATTTCTCCAAATCAACATCAAATTCCATCAAAAATGACTACACTTTTCTTCCTCTCTCCTTGGTTGATGTTCACCCTTGACTTTGCTTCTTTTCCCTTTCTTTTTTTTCTCTCACATTACTCTCTCATCACTCACATTTATGTTGAAAGAATGAAGCAAAATGTCTTAAGTTTTGCTTTTATACTCATTTAATGGACTACACAATTTGTCACCACTAATGACTCATCAAACACATGTCATCATCTCATTGGTCATCTCTATTGATTCATCACTCCACTAATATCATTTAAAAAGACCAAATTGCCCTTAATTAGTTCAAAAAAACCAAATTGCCCTTTAATGCATTTAATTGACCAACTAACTAAATTAAGTCGCAAAAAATTTCCACATGAAATAACCTAACTGGGGTCAATACTTATTGATTGGATGCTTTTAAAAGTTTTAAATGGGTTTAAAATCATCAATAGCTGTTATTTTCCAAAAAGGGTGTTTTAGTCCAATAATTTCATATTACTCGAATTCTACTCAAACAACCTCCATTTTGACCCATTTTAGAACCTATAGACTCTAATCCTAATTCTGGAGCTTTTAATTGTATTTTGAAATTATTTAAAAACTTTTCCATTGCCTAGAAGAACTTTCAAATTGAATCCAAAAATCACTGAATGGCACCAAAATCGTCAAGATATCATTCAAAAATGTCACCTAAATCTTCAAAGCACATTTCGGGGCTTTTAAAGCCCATTCGGACTCATTCCATATCTTTCCAAAGTTTTCAAAAAAATTTCGAGAAATTTTCAGTCAAGTCCAGAACCATCTTTGATCTATCTGTGATCTCTGTTATAACCTTAATAAGACATTTAAATGTTTAAATTACTCTTACATCATAAATAGAGCATAGTCTATAAAATGTATGTACAACAAATTAAACAGTACAATAATCAAACTAGGATATTACAAGTGAAGCCTATAAATATCCTCCATATTCTATTTTCTTTCTTGAATATAAACACATTAGTGAGCCACTCAGGGTAGTTAATTTTTCAAACGAAGCCTACAACTAAGAGTTTGTTCACTTCCTCTTCTATAGTATGTTATCTTTTTCTTTAATTTCTTTTATTTTGTTTTATCACCCTAAAAAGGGGATCAATATTTAATTTATCACAAATTATCTCCCTACTCATGCTAAGCATGTCAACTAGATTATGTGAAAGTTTTGAGTGTTGGAGTAAGAATTTATTTAAATTTTCTTTAACGATTTCTTTCATTCTTACCCTAACATTGATAGACTTGGAATATTAAGATCTTCCTATTATAACTTGCCCAATTTCTCCTTTTAGCATCCCTAATATCTTTCGTTCAATTTTTATATACAATTCTTCAGCATTTATGGTGCATGTGATTTCTTTACTTTTAAGGATGCATAATAACAATATTTTTCCATCCTTTGGTCCTCATGCACCTTGCCTATTTAACGACAAGCTAGAAACTTTATTATAAGCTTACAGGATGATAAGATTACTTGTATCGAGAATGGGGATAGGCTACCAATTATGACATTATAAAGGGAGGGTCTCCTTAATACATAGGACTCTATCATATTTTTTATATTCTATAACCTCATGCCTATCATCACAGGAAAATATATCTTCCTTTTGTTATATAATTGGTAACCCTTAAGATTTAGTAAGGGTGAGGTGATAGGTTTATCATAATTCTTATATTCCATAACCCCATGCCTAATATCATTGGTAAATATATCTTCCTTTTATTATATAATTGGTAGCCCTCAAAATCTAATAAAGGTGAGGTAAGAGGTCTCAACTTATTTATTAAAATTCTATCTCTTTAAAAAACATCTTAAAATAAGATTTCAATGACACTTCTTATATCTAATAATATAATCTTGACTAAGGAGTTAGTAATAATCAAAATTGTAATAATAATGTTTTTATAGGGGTGGATTATGGACCTATTATTTTCTTCCTAAAAGGTGGTCTTAAAGAAATTCATCCTTTTTCTCAAATATGTTGGGATCAACTCATTTGATGTAACTCTTCCTTTATAGAACTTTCTTTGAATGAGATTTTGTCTCCTTATGATTGCCTCTAATAATCATGTTGATCACACTTTAATCAAAGCATGAGTCCCTGTTAAGTTCCCTAGTACTCGACCTTTGTAGTCGAATCCTTTATTCCTCCCTAACTATATCTTGCTTACCTTTCTCCTTTTAGAAATAACTTGACCTTTCTTGTTTTTCTAATTCATTGGCTACCCTTCTAAATTTTTTTACAATTCTTAGTGTCATATATAATATCCCAATGGAAGCCACAGTATAGGTTCTTGTCTCTCTTATCAAGATTGCTGGCTATCATTTTTAGTTTCTCACATATATTATTATTAAAGATGTATTCAACAACACTATTTAGAGATGTATTAAACTTGAGGAGTTCTTACCTAATCCTCCTTTTTATTTTTCCTTCTGATCTTCTTTTCAGTTTCATTAACCAAAGATGCATCTCATCTTCCTCTTTTCATTATATTTATATATGGTTCTTCATCTATTATGTTTCATATCCTTTAAGTCCTATATTTTATACCATAATTTTCACCTCATTAAAGCTTTAAGGTTGCTTTCTTTTTTCATTGAGTTTGTTTAAGTCTATTTACAAAGATTGTTGCTGCCACCTATATATTGAGACTAGGAATTTTTGTTACCTTAAAATTAAAGCACTAAATGTAATACCATAAAAGTTCTTCCATCTTTTAGTTATAATCTCAAAGTTAGCATATTACTGACAAAGTATGATATGAATTAGTTCTCTATTTATTAAAAAGTAGCTATTAAGATTGGAAGTAAAGTTTGAAATGATGATCATGTCCCATTAGTCATGGTGGAGGAGAAGGCTTTGCACTTTATGGTATTGAATACATCATATAGGTTCAAAAGATCCCTATATTGGTGAACATGATCAAATAAGTCATGCACACCATTATAAATATCTAAGATTAGTATCCTAAACATGATCAATAATGGTTTATAAATATATTAAGTATTAGTGGGCTATTAGTTATTGGACTTATTCCCTCATACAATTTACTCTAGCAACACTAATTATAAAGGAGTGGATGGGGCCTTTTTTATGATGGATTTGGGGTGTGAGTTTCTAGTTTATACTTCTATTATATTAGTTGCTTGACTTGTTCCCACAACATTAGAATTTCATTAGGTTGTCCACTGGTTTTAGGGATTTCAAAGGTGTTGATTGTTCTGATATCATAGGTAGATGAATTGCTTCTATGGATGTCTATTATTCTTTCTAAGATTATGATAGCTAAACTATTTTGGTATTTTTCTCAAGTGGCAACATCATAAGATTTATAGAAGGTTCCAACAAGCTGAACCAAATGTTGCAAACTGAATTTATAGTAAGCCTATTAAGCTAGTCTCAAATATGCAAGCCTGCAAAAACATTACTTATAGGTCAGAGTTGTTCATAAAAAAGACACTCTAACACTTAAATAAGTAAAGTTGAAAATTTCTAAGTATGCAAAGAAAAAAGATCTTCATTGAGTTTAATAATAGTGGTTATTAGAATTTACTTTTGGTTGTTGTTTTTTATTGGCAATTCTTCAAGAAGATTAGTTGAACTTTTATCTTTGGTGAAGTTGGATCTAACTTTTACCAGATAGTTTAATTAGTTTTTATTAGGACTATACTTCCTCATGTATGTGAATTATATCTTAGCTAAACTTATCAATTTTAGAAATAATTAAGACTCATATATGGACCTAAATCTCATATGCCTAATGAAGAATGATAGACTGCATTGAATAAATCAAGTCCACACTCTTACATTTGTTAAAAGTACATCAAAATTTATGTCATTTTCCCTTTTATCTTTCTGTAGTGTAATGCTCAACAACCTTTTTTCTTAACAATTCAAACAATAACAAAAAGTATGATTTACCCTCAATATTTTACCAAATATATAGATATCTCATATCATTCTCTCCAGTATTAATTAACCCTATAAAATCACAAAATTTGCACCCTAAAACTTAACTCTATTAGGTTTTCATTACAAGTGTATGATGACAATGTTAGTAATGAACATGTAGTATCCCAACTTTATTAGAATGGCCACGTGGATGCTGATAAGACTTTAATAATTTGTTCATTTATAATTATCAAATAAAAATTAATAATTTCATTAAAGAACCAAAAATTGAAGACATCTTATTGTGTGCATTATTTACAAATGAGATTGATAAATAAGAAATTTGTATTCCTTCATCTTTGTTTTCCTCCTACCTCAATAGTGAAGAAAATTCCAATCTAAGATTTTATTGCCACATCCATAATTTTTTGTGCCAACATGAAAAAAAAAACTTAGTGAAGGTAGAATATCTGTAAAGAAAAAATCACGTCATAACAATTTTTGATTATATTGTAGAACATTCAACGTTTATAAGGAATGTAAATGAGGGAAATTCAATTGGTTCTTATGCAACTAGTATAACCAAAGATAGCTCTGATATAGCCATACTTAATGATGATTTTATTTCAGTTTTCATATTCTAAAATGGGGAAGAAGTTTCATTTGACTTGACAATAAAGATATGCAATGATATTCTTTTTGGCACTACTTTTTATGTCTATATGAGAAAATGATAAAACTTGTTTTCCTTTTGTTCTCAATGTCTTAAACTTTAAAATGTAAAATCTAGAAAACTTTGAACTAAAAATTCATGTATAGTTTTAATATTATATTTCTCAACTTTGTGATATGAGATATTTATGTTTTATGTAACATGTGGCTATTGAAATTGGCGTTAACTATATCTTTTAAGGTTTATACAAAATTTTAAAAGCATTGCATCTTGAAGTTTGAAAGGAGTTATATCATCTAATGGATAAATAAGACTCCTACTAATTTCATTTTATATTATAAAGCAAGTTGTTGAGGCCAAATGGTTTTATAGTCTTCATAAAGTCATAATTTTGCAAATTTAAAATTTTAGATCAATGACTACACACCACATGTATGTTAATTAATCAATATGCTAATATAATATGAAGTCTTGCTTTAATTTCCTTTAGTATAACTTATATATTATTTGGATATTTTTATTTATTTAGTTTGATATTCTTAATATGATAGCTGAGCTTTAGTTTTCTTTCCAATAAATCAATATTTCAGTTATGACATGAATGGTTCTTATAATTTTACAAACGTATACTAAGCTTAAGTAAACCATTGTCATTTCTCGATGTTCCTTTTCTTATTTTCCTATTTTTATCTTATATTGATAATCAATCAAAATATACATGTCTAATTTATGGTTGGCAGGTCTTATTATAAGGCTTATAATCAAGATCACTTAAATAATCTTGAAAGTAAATACAAAGATATCTTTATGTCCGAATATAACAAGCCAACTAAACATATGTGAGGGAACCTAGTTACAGTAGGTAACCTGCTCCAATGTATAATTTATTTTTATTATCTAGAGATAGATAATGGAATCACTTTTATGACATAGAAGATAAATCTATACTGGAATAACTTTGAGAAATTACTACTAACCATTCATTTTGAAATTATGATACAGAAATTGAGTTAAGGAAAATTTACATGAACATTTGTATACCTTGGTACCATATATGAGTAGAAAATCATCTGGCATTCTGGATTAAAAAATGCCATTTTTCCTTTAACACCCTAACATATAAATTGGAAGTATTATAGCATGTCTAAGGTATATTAAGAAGTGAACATAATGAATTAATTACATCTAACTATAGTAAGAGATATAATGGTACTTAATGTAAAAGACAAGGATAAATGGATAATTTGTTCACTTCTGCATGGACATATATACTTAGACGTGAAATATTTATAGAAATTTTTGATATGTTTACTTGGATTTATGAATGTTATATGAGCATAATTGATAAAAGAAGTATTCCATAAGCAAATGGGATGTTTTTGTTGTTACATTAGATGTATTTTTGTGTTACTCTTGCAAGATAAGACCAAAGCTAGTTGATTTGGGATGTGTACCTCACTAAATGAATAGGTTCCACTAAACATGTTTTTGTAATTTGTCCATATCTTGCCCTATAGACCTCTAAATTAGATCATTTTAATTGGAGATTAAATCAGAGACATAGTTCTAAAACTTTCTTAAAGGAACTAAAATCTGATTCTACCTCTAAGAGTTTTGAATTTTGTTTTGAAGTTGAGTTCTGACAATTGTCCTTATTTTCGAACAACTTGTAGTTTTTAGGGTATAATTCTAGATATAATTACCCAAATTGCTTGAAATTTATTACATTAGAAAATTAAGACATAGGGGAATGAATTAATTTGTAATATTGTAGGCCAATTTGGGAATTAAAGGAAGAAGAAGGACCAATATGCAAATTTTCTAAAGTTAACACCTGGACCAATTGGATTAAGGCATGTGTGACCAATAATAGTAAAGGATGTGTGTCCAATAGGAATTAAGCATACACATGAGTCTTGAAGGTTCTGTAATAGGGATATGGAGAGGGGAGATGGACAACATCTTAGGGTTCTAAGTTCAGTTTTTTCTCCTCTCCATTTCACCTTCTTCATCTCATCATTTTTCATGTAAGAAATCAAGCCAATCTTTAATGGAAATCAAGATAAAAGTTAGGGATTTTCTCTTCACCTTTATCTCTTCTTAGTTTTCTTATGAAGGAATGAAATTATAAGGTTGGAAGTGGGATTCAGAGGTATATTTTTGGTGTTTCTAGTTGGTAGGTCAAGCAAAGCAAAAGAGGAAAGGAAGGAAAGGCAATAAAAGACCTGCTTTGTCAATTGTAAGGATTGGGACTTCACTTAGTTTATTTCTGTATTTTTTTATATTGAATGGATATAAAGATTCATTTAGATGTGTAATTCTTCTGGGACATTGTTTTGGGGTTATTTTGGTGTTAGTTTGCATGAAGTTGGTTATATATGACAAGAGAGTATCGTGTAGTGGAATTTTGTCAAGGGCTTGTTTGAGTCAGTCACATTGTTTGAGTCATAAATCAGGCCAAAAACCTCCAAATTGTGTGCTTTTAGTTGCATATGAAACCTAAGAGATAGATCTAAATATCTATTGGGACTCTATCTTAATTCTGGCTCCTTGACCTTGAAAACTGAGATCGAAAAAAGTGAATTAATGTTGCCCTTGTTTTGGAGCAACTTGTGATATTTGCCTATATCTCATGATTTATAAGTTCAAATGGTCTAATTGTTAGTGCTATAGAAACTATAGAAATATAGGAAAAATTTTCTAGAAGACTTGAAACTTAGTTTTGACATTTTCTATATGCATATTAAGGAACAACTAGTGGTATGAATGGAGAGAGTGTCTTTCATGACCGTGGCATTGTTTTTGTTTCTGATTTCTGTCATAACATATCTGAACCTTGATGAATGTGTATGAAAATTTTCAAACACCTAAAAATAAATGAAAAAGGACTTACCATATGTGAATTGTGTGATTGAAAATTGGAATTTAAGATCAAGCATAATGCATTCCAAAGAAAACTTACATGTACATAAATGATTTGTTTGCATATGTATTTCTCATATGTGTGTAGTACGATTATACAAGTTTGACTTTGACACCCTTTTAATGGTGACTAGTTTTGACTTGCATATAGATTTTATGACTTGAAATGTATATCATATCATTTGTTACTATATGAATTGTGAAATTTGCAAATGGTTAAAGGAAATGATATAGTGCTTGCTCTATTGGCTCGATTGTGGATAGATAGGAATGAATATAGGGTTACAATGCAGTTGCTATAGTTTGACAACACTGATGTCCGCAGTTAGATACCTTCTAATATCCACAGTTTGATACCTTTAGGTATCCATAGTTTGATATCTTTGGGTATCCACCATTCGATACCTTCGGGTGTGCACAGTTTGATATCTTTGGATATCTACAGCACCCATGATCCATACCCATAGAAAATGTGTAGGCCTAACACAGAAAGTAAAGTAAAGAAATATAAATAAGAAATACAATATGACAACATAAATAATCGATTGATGAATGAGTATTTGCATTTGTCCTGACAATTTGTATCATTGGGTGTTGAATATCAATGTTTGAGTTTTGAAGGTGAATTAATGGTATATGAAAAAAAATATTGAAGCATTTTTGCCTTATTTATTATTAAAGTAGTGTTCTAAAGGCAATCACTTTTAACAATTTTGTATAAACTTTATTTTGATTAATAAAGCCAAAGGCAATTTTCATTAATTTGATATTCATTAATATATGAATTGATATTGATCTTAAATCTAATTAATGAAGTCCATGATTCGAAACATAGCATAAAGGAAATCATGATGAGATCATGATAATGAGATTCCTTTCATGCGTAATTATGTTAGTATCTACATAATCCCTAGCCATAAGATTAATAAGATAGGACATTATTAATCCCGACAGACTAGCACATGTTATACTCTTTGATTTGATGAAGCAATAGATCTCACATACTATAAGCTTGAGATGTTTAGAGTTAACATGTAAATGCTTACTAAGAGTAGTAAGTACATCGGATGACCTACAATGAGAATATCAAATGGATGATCTATCAAATGTTAATTATTAATCTCATCATAGCAATAGTGCAAATATCCTTAGACTTGAGATGCTCAAGGATATCTTGGATAATAATCCTGTGCTTTGCCATAATTCCTTATTACCTAAGACGAAGTCACTCTTAGGGTGGCGATTGCGTACAGCTATTGGTATTCTAAGGTAATTGAGTAGCCAATAAAAGATTCACCACTCCTGATAGAAGGAGATGATACCCATAGCCTCTTGTTAGGGTCATTACTCAGGAGTCTCTAGCCAGAGCAGTTATGTGTCATAAAGAGAGTCTTCAATGACATGTAGAGTAATGAGATCCCAAGACAAGAACTAATCACTTAGACTAGATGTGATGTAGTTAGTCTAGTGGGACTTGACACATAGCTCATACTCCAAACCAAGTGGGTGTAGTATGGTGGAAGGATGAATTGACAGTAATTGTCTATGGAAAGGTTCATAGTTTGGATAATTAACTATTGAAGAGTTCATGTGTTAATCTACTTATATTCCGGTAAATCGGCATTATAAAAGCCTTCATGATTTAATTAAATTAAGAGTTAATTCAAGTGCCTAAAATAATTGAGAACCTAAGGGTCACATGTATAAAAGAACGAATGAAAAACATAGTGTGCATGGCTATTTTATGTAGGCCATGATTGTGGCTGAAGGTGAGCCTACTTTTTAAATAGGTCACGATCATAACAGAAGGCACAAATGAGTGCATAAGTGAGTTCTTCACCTATGTACACAAGGTCTTACCACTTCGTACACACTCAAGTGAGAACATAAGGGCTTTAGAAGAGGTATAGAGTGAGAGAGAAGTATCAAGATTCTTGTTCTTGTAATTTATGCTATTGTTCCATGAATCAAAGTGCATGCAATAAGAGTCTTAATCTATCTTCTATCATTTTGAGCATATTTTAGAACTCATCTAGTTTGGTTCTCAAAGCACGCTTATACATTGTTTCTTCTTAATCTTTCCTTATTCTTAGGTGATCAAAGAAGGGTTTGGTGTTTGCAATAACCCAAACAAGGAGAAGAAATAAGAAAGGAGTAGAAACAAAATGGGAAAAGTTTTATATTTCATATTCTTTTACATATCCATGCATGCATGTTTGATTCTATGTTTTTCAGGTTGCCATGGTGTCAGAATCTAGATTTTGACACTTCTGCTGCATTGTCATGCATGTGATGCATGCAACCATGGCAATTCCAATAGTAGTATCAGAGCAATTTTATGCATATAATAGATGATGTATTGAACATGTGCAAAGTGTTTACTAGGTTATGATTTACATGCATGTTGATTTGGAATAATTCGTGTAAATTGTAGAAATTTCTGATTTTCTTTAGCAAAAATGTTTATAAGATGTTATGCATGTTTTTCCAAAATAAATTGCAATTGAATGTCATTTGCTATTTTATTTTGAATTAATATCCAAACTGTTCATATGTTGGTTTCTGGGAATTTCTGGAAAACTAAACGCATATACTGATTTTTAAATATTAGTAATAATTTTACAAATATTGTTTTTCTAATTTTTCTTTCACAAAACTTTTTATAAGTTGTTATGTTATGTTTTTGTAAAAACAAAAAGCAATTGAATGTCATTTGCTATTTTATTATAAATTAGTTTTAGCTTGATGCATGTATGATGTTCTAGGAAATTCTAGAAATATGATGAACATGCATGCTTGTAAATTCCATATTAATTTTTATAAAAATTGTTTTTATAAATTTTATGCATGCACATGCAAGATGAGATGTTGCCACATGTATGAGATGTATGACACTTGTTGTTAAAGTGATAATCTTATACATGCATGGTGTAATGTTTGACTAGTGTTAGAAGTAATATGACAAATGTCATACACATGTGTGTTTGTTTATTCCAATTTATTAATAAATAATTGCTAACAATCAGGTTTCGAAAATTTTATTAGACACATTTAGAATGTTTATAATACCTTTGGAATTTTTCTAGAATGAATTGAATTTGATTCAATTAATAAATAAAGTCAAAGTCAACATTGGTCAACTTTTTGAAAGTTGATGGAGTTGACTTACTTAATGACTTATAGGATTTGTATTTCGGTTATAAGACCTTAATAAAGTTCTTATATGATAAGAAATGTATTATTTTGATAGTAATAGCATGCTTAATGCATGTGTTTGAAAATTAGGATTTCGGAAATTTTTCGAACATCAAATCGATCTCTTTAGTGTCCAGTAGGTTAACTCATTCATCTTGACGATTTTGGTTGTAAAGGTAATTTTGGCATATACCGAAATTTAGATAAATTTGAGGTAACCTAGGGATATTATATATGATTAATTGATGTACAAGAATTTTGGAAACCCTAGGATTAATTTAGAATTAATCCAAGTAGACCACAGCATTTCTAGTGTAACTAGATAAAGGCATACAAAAAAGGATAAAAGTGTTTAATCTGGACATCAAAATAATTAAATTTTAGAGTTCATAATTGAATCACATCTATAATTTGGATCAACCAAGTCTAAAACTAGTACCTGATTAGGTTTGAGAGTTAAATCGAATCATGAACTTTAGATGCATAGTCAAGTCATAACCTAAATTAAACCTACTTTGTGTGATACACGCATTAGATGCATTTTAAGGGTAGTTATGGATATAGGCTCAATTGAGTTATCCATAATCTAAATGTATATATGTGATATACATATTCAAGATCATCTAACTATTGATGAGACCAAAGAACAAATCCCTCAACCAAATATTAGGACTTACTCCTTCTATTGATATGGCAAGAAACAGAGCTCTTTTAAAGTACCCAAAGCCCACTCTACACAAATATGTTCAAACTATGGAAATTAGATTTTCAGATTAATGGGTTGGTTCTAACTTGAAGCATTGATTTGTTAGGCAAACTCAAGGTCAACATGGATAGAGGCGAAGTTTGGTTATATACATGGGATGTGTACAAATCAAGAGTTGATGACCCAATCAGTGTGTTAAATGAACAATTGATGGCACAAGTTGATAATTGCTAAATCAATGCAATTGGTGTGAATGATACCTACCGATTGACCTAAGGTGGTTTGTTGGGCAAACCCAAGGTCATTCTTGGTGATGTCGGATATTGACCCATTAAGAAAACTGTAAGTTTTCTTGAATTCGTAGTGAGGGCTATGGATTTGAATAAGAATAGTGGGACCTATAATGCATATGATTAAAGCCCTTATCGATATACATTAGTTTACATTCTAACACTTTCTCTAGTTCTCCTAGGTTATTGAATCATCACAATGTCTTCATCTAGTGTGAACCTAAGCTCCCCATTTAACTCCATCAAACTCAAGGGACCTAACTTCTTGGATTGGCTACGAAATTTGAGAATTGTTCTCAAATCAAAAAAAAAACGGATATAACCTAGATGAACCACTTCCCAATCCCCCTGTTGTCGATGCATCTAATGAAGATCATAAAACTTACCAAAAGCTACTAGATGATGGTGAGTTGGCTAGCTGTATAATGTTGGCCTCTATGTCACTAGAACTGCAGAAGCAACATGAGGCTATGGATGCTCATAACATAGTCTACCATATGAGGGAACTATTTGATGAGCAAGCTCGGTCTAAAAGGTTTGAAAGCTCGAGGTTGCTTTTCCATTCTAAAATGGCTGAGGGATCATCTCCAATGTAGTATGTGCTGAAGATGATTGGATACATTAAGACATTAGGTAGTTTAGGCTTCATAATGGATCATGAATTAAGTATAGACTTAATTCTAACTGGTTTGACAAATAGCTATTTATAGTTTGTGCTTAACTGTCAGATAAACCAAATATTTACAACGATACCTGAGTGGATTAATCCACTCAAAATAGTTGAATAGACTGTAAGAAAGATAGTAAGGTTATGATGCTGGTGGACTTTGCTTTTGGTTCTCGAAAGAAGAACCAAAAGAAGAAGAAGAAGTCCAAGAAGCCAGTGGGAGGTGTAGCTAAGAGGAAGGAAAAGGAGATAACTTCAAAGGGGATATGCTTCCATTATAACAAGGAAGGACATTGGAAGAGGAACTACAAAGCTTATCTGGAGTCACTGAAGTAAAAGAAGGCATTAGATGCCCCACCTTCTACTTTAGGTATGATATTTGTCATTAAGGTTAATACTATTTCTGATCATAACATTTAGGTATTAGATACCAAATGTGGCTCGCACATATGTGTTGATATGCAAGGTCTCAGGGATAGTAGACCGCTCAATAAGCGAGAGATGGACCTACGCATAGGAAATGGAGCAAGAGTTGCTACATTAGTTTTAGGAACATATGTTTTGTATCTTCTTAATGTGCTAGAGTTAGTTTTGGAAAATTTCTATTATTTAACCGTTGTGACAAAAAACATTGTACCTATTTCATGTCTTAATAAAGCGGGATTTCATTTAACTTTTTCAAGCAATGGTTGTTCAATTAACTTGAATGAAATGTTGTATGGTACTGCTACATTGTGTAATGGAATTTACATATTAGATATATGAAACCCAATTTAAATATCAATGACAATACAAGACAAAAATTAGATAACTTAAAATCATCTTACTTATAGCATTGTCGTCTTATCCATATAAGTGAGAAACACATGATTAAGCTACACAGGAAAGGTAGCCTAGGGTCATTTTATTATAAATCATATGACACATATGAATCTTGCTTGTTAGGCAAGATGATTAAATTACCTTTTAAAGGACAGGGTGAACGAATGAATGGGTTATTAGACCTAATACATTCTGATGTATGTGGTCCTATGTCCATCCATACCAGAGGTGGTTTTGTATACTTCATTACTTCAATCGATGATTATTCACGATATGGGTATGTGTATCTAATTAGATACAAGTCTGAAGCATTTGAAATGTTCAAACAATTTAGACATGAAGTAGACAAACAACTCAGTAGAAGTATTAAGACACTTCGATCAGATCGAGCTAATGAATACTTGAATGAGGAATTTCTACTGTATCTAGGAGATAATGAGATAGTATCCTAGTTGACTCCACCTTACACACCACAACATAATGGTGTGGATGAAAGGAGAAACTGAACTTTGTTGGACATGGTAAGGTCTATGATAAGCTTAGCAAATCTACCGAAATCCTTTTAAGGTTATGCACTTAAGATTATTATTTATGTGACAAACAGAGTTCCTTCTAAGGCAGTTGAAGTTACTCTATATGAGATATGGACTAACAAAAGGCTCTATCTTTCTCATATGAAAGTTTAGGGTTGTCCAGCTTTTGTGAAGCAGATTCAATCAGGCAAGCTTGAAGCGAAATCTGATAAACATCTGTTTATAAGATATCCTAAGAAACCAATTGGAGATCAGTTCTATAATGCTTTAGAGCAAAAGGTGTTTGTCTCAAAGAGTGTTGTCTTTTTAGAGAGAGAGTTTAATCTAAGAGAAGACAATGGGAGCAAAGTTAAACTTAATGAAGTTCATGATGCTTAAATAGACACAGATCAATTGCCTGAACCTGAAATTGTTATTCCCAGGGATGAGACAATAGTTGAACCTTCTAACACATAAAATGTTTGTAGGTCAAGTAGGATATGCAATGTTCCAGAGAGATATGGATTTCTCATAAATGAACAAAATGACGTATTGCTCATAGAGCACGATGAGTCTATAACCAATTAAGAGGCTCTGAACAATTTAGAATCTGAAAAATGGCTTTAGTCCATGAAATCTAAAATGGATTCCATATATGAAAACCAAGTATAGACTTTGGTTGAGCCACCCAAAGGGTTAATACCCATAATGTACAAATGGATTTTCAAGAAGAAAATCAACATGGAAGGTAATGTGATCACCTATAAAGTGAGGCTAGTTGATAAAGGTTATCGTTAAAGATAAGGAGTTGACTATGACGAAACATTGAGCCCCGTAGCCATGCTTAAATCCATTAGAATACTCCTAGCCATTGTTGCTCATTATGATTATGAAATATGGCAAATGGATGTGAAGACAACTTTCTGAAATGAAAACCTAAGTGAGGTTGTGTATATGATACTACTTAAGGGCTTCATATCCAGAGATGGTAAAAGGGTATGCAAGCTTCAGAAATCTATCTATGGATTGAAGAAAGCATCTAGGAGTTGGAACATCTAATTTGATGAAACAATCAAAGAGTTTGCTTTCTCACAAAATCCTAAGGAACCTTGTGTGTACAAGAAGGTTAGTATGAGTGCTATCATATTCCTTGTGTTATATACCATTGACATATTACTAATAGGAACTGATGTCCCAAGTTTGCAATCAATTGAAGTTTAGTTGTCCCAGAATTTTTGCATGAAAGACCTAATAGAAGCAACTTATATATTAGGAATAAAGATCTATAGAGATAGATCGAGGAAGTTGCTAGGTCTTTCACACTCAACAATAATAGGTAAAGTGCTAAATAGGTTTAGCCCTATGGCTCATGGGATAAAACTCTCGAAATCTATGCGTCCCAAGATGCAAGATGAGAGGACTCACATGAGTATGATCCCATGTGGTTCAGTTGTAGGATGAATCATATATGTTATGTTATGTACAGGACCCAATATATCATATGCTTTAAGTGTTACAAGCAGATAGTAATTGGATCCTGGTGAGGTTCACTAGATAGTTGTCAAGAATATCCTTAAGTACTTAGGAAGGATTAAGGATGTATTCTTGATATATAGAAATGGAGATCTCTAAGTGAGTGGGCATACAAATGCCAGTTTTTAATCTAACCCAAATCCTATTCAGTTTAAGTTTTCACACTAAATGGTGGAGTAGTCAATCGGAAGAGTTCCAAACAAGAGACGACTGTAGCTTCGACAATCGAGTTAGAGTATATTACAGCTGTGGAAGCAGTGAAAGAAGCGGTTTGGGTCAAGAAGTTTGTTATGGAACTTGGAGTAGTTCCGAGCATAGTCGACCTGATACTGTTGTACTGAGACAAAAATGCAGCTATTGCTTAAGCCAAGGAACCAAGTTCTCATTAGAGGTCCAAACACGGACTCACGAGATATCACCCGATCAGGGAGAAAATTGATAGAGGTGATGTGACGATTGAGAGAGTGCCCACAGATCAAAACATCACTGATCCTTTGACTAAGCCACTTCCTCAAATGAAATTTGGTTCTAGTGTACTCGCCTATGGTAGTAGATACAAATGCGATTGACTTTATTACAAGTGGGAGATTGTTAGAATAGTGTTCTAAAGGCAATCACATTTAGCACTTTTGTATAAACTTTATTTTGATTAATAAAGCCAAAGGCAATTTTCATTAATTTGATATTCGTTAATATATGAATTGATATTAATTTTAAATCGAATTAATGAAGTCTGTGATACAAAACATAACATGAAGGAAATCATGATAGTGAGATTCCTTTTATGTGCAATTATGTTAGTATCTAAATAATCCCTAGTCATAGGATTAATAAGACAAGACATTATTAATCTAGACAAACTAGCACATGTTATACTTCTTGATTTGATCAAGTAATGGATCTCACAAACTATAAGCATGAGATGTTTAGAGTTAACATGTGGATGCTTACTAAGAGTAGTAAGTACATCAGATGACCCACAATGAGATTATCATATGGATGACCTATCAAATGTTAATGATTAATCTCATCATATCAATGGTGAAAATATCTTTAGACTTGAGGTACTCAAGAATATCTTGGATACTAATCCTATGCTTTGACATCATTCCTTGTTACCTCAAGACGAG
>JAOSBN010000004.1:31096335-31116223 GCA_027563595.1 Erythroxylum suave | reverse complement strand
TTTAAATTATAACACCTGAAATAATTTCTTAATCATTTCTATATATTTTATTATTATCAAAATATAAAGGGATTTAACTTGTCAACCACCATTGGTCCAACACATAACTCATAGTATACTGAATCAAATTAGATGATCTTGGAGTCATTAGAAACTTAAGACATTGTTGAATAATTTTCCAGAAGAGAGTGTATTTTTCCATTTACTTTATCAGATTTAGCATGCAAAACTGACCCATATGTGCATTAGAAGAAAATTTGAAGTGGTCAATGAAATTAAGAAATTGTTTTGACATTGTTTTGTTTTGGTCCAATTATGAATATAAATGGTATTAATGAGGGCTTTGATATTCGAATGAATTGTTGATAAGGATCACAATAAAGTGCCCCGGAATTGTCATTGAACATGCATTGTGCATATTTTATATAAGTACATATGCATAAAGGAATACTTACATTAGTGCAAAAATGTAATATATTGTAAATGTGTTGTGTATGTTTTAGAGGAACACATCGAACGCCAGTCAGACATTGCCAGACCATCCAGGCAATAGCTTCTTAGAGCGTACTGTGAGTAACCTAAGATAGTCTCACCTTATTGTTTAGTACATTATTGAACTATATTGTTATCTTATTGAACTATACTGAATTGTGCTGATTGCGTACCGGATTCTGGACAATATTTATCCGAGGCATTTTGATGCATGAGAATGATATTGAAAGTACTGATTGAATGTGAATGCATCTGCCTAAATGATTTTCTTATTCTCAACTGAAAAGTTGAATGTCGAACCTAGTCCAATGACCACTGCTACTATGACTGTTACTGTAAATGATACTGTGACTGATATACTGTTATATTACATGCAAATGAAATTGATTGAATTTGATGACTAATCTATGGCGTGCACTTCATTACGATGCATGTAATATTAAGGAGTTGTGACTAGTGTTGTTATTGATATTGTTACTGATAAGAGCTTTAAGCTCCCGTATATGTTGTTCGAGCCTATGGCTCACTGTGATCAATAAGTCACAAACTGACTGACTGAGCCCGATAATTTGGCATACTGTAAAAACACATAGTCACAACAATATAAAAATGAATGTGAGTCTCATACATATCGCATCCGCTTATATTTTGATTTCATTGAATGATTTGCAAAGCTGTGTGAATGTCGTTATCTGATTGAACAGTTTAACTGAGAAATGATTTATCTGCGATAGTATTTGATACTTGTTAAATGGATTTGAACTGTATGATTACATATTATAATTGATCCTATTTTATGACATGAGTGAACCATCGAGGATTGTTACTCTGCTGAGTTCGCAAAACTCATCAAAATTGTACCTTTGCTTTGTAGGTTCGAGAGTGAGACGGCCTAGCTTCTAAGACTTGTAGAAGCATATTTTGTGCAGTTGTTACGGTCAAATTTGGTTCAAAGGTCAGTCAGCTAGGATTGAGGACATAGTTGTTTCTTTTGAGTTTATAATATGTGGTGTGTACTAAGTTGTTTATGTTCATAGGGCAATGTTGTATAAACATGGATGATATTGTACTATATGAAACAATGTAAATCATGGTTTGATATAATGTGATAATATTTTGGGTTTTTAAAATATGTGATTGATGGTTTAGTGTATGATGCCATGTTAAGTACATTGAAGGTGAGATAGTTAACATGTCATTTCTGACAGGCATGTACACGTGTATCTGATGAACACACGTGCATATGTCAGTTAGGAATGGGGTGTTACAATTTGACTAATGTAATATCAACCATCCTAGCAAGACGACTACTTAGAAAAGGTTGTGAGGTGTATTTGGTTTTAATACTTGATTTAAAAATGGAGAAGGTGAACTTACAAGACATACTAGTAGTAAGTAAGATTATGGACGTGTTCCCAGAAGAGTTACCAGGTTTGCCACCCAAGAGGGAGGTAGAATTACCTATTGAAATTGTATTTGGTACTCCTCCTATTTCAAAGGCACCTTATAGAATGACTCCTACAGAGTTAAAAGAGTTGAAGATTAAGTTACAGGAGTTTTTGTACAAGGGTTTTATTTGGCCCACTGTGTGACCATGGGGATAGATATGAATTTCAAGGATGAAATTTGTTTTAAGGGGGAGAGAAATGTAACGCCCCAACATATGCCCTGGAAGTATTATAGCATGTCTAGGGTATATTAAAAAGCGAACATAATGAATTAATTGCATCTAAGTATAGTCAAAGATATAATGGCACTTCATGTAAAAGACATAGGTAAAAGGATTATTTGTTTGCTTCATCATAGACATACAGACTTAGACGTGAAATATACATCAAAAATTTTAATTTTTTTTGGATTTATCAATGTAATTTGAGGAGAATTGATAAAACAAGCATTCTATAAGCAAATGGGATGTTTCTTGTTAAATTAGATTTATTTTTGTGTTACTCTTGCATGATAAGACCGAAGTTAGTTAATTTGGGATGTGTACCTCCATGAATGGATAGGTTCCACTGAATAGATTTCTGTAATTTGGCCATATCTTGGCCTATAGACATCTAAATTAGATAATTTTAATGGGAGATTAAATTAGAGACATAGGTCTAAAACTTTTATAAAGGAAGTGAAACTTGATTCAGCCTCTAAGAGTTTTGAATTTGACTTCTGGCTACTATCTTTGTTTTCCAACAACCCGTAGTTTTTGGGGTATAACTCCCGAGATAATTGACCAAATTGCATGAAATTTATTACATTATAAAATTAATACATAGGGGAATGAAATTAATTTATAAGATTGTAGGCCAATGAGGGAAGTAAAGGAAGAAGAAGGACCAATATGCAATTTTTCTAAAGTTAACACATCGACCAATTGGATTAAGGCATGTGTGACTAATAATAATAAAACATGTGTGTCCAATAGGAATTAAGCATATATGTGAGTCTTGAAGGTTCGGGAATGGGGATATGAAGAGGGGAGATTCACGATATTTTTGGGTTCTAAGTGTAGATTTTTCTCCTCTCCGTTTCACCTTCTTCATCCCATCATTTTTCATGTAACAAATCAAGTCAATCTTAGGTAGAAATCAAAGTAAAAGTTAGGGATATTCTCTTCAACTTTATGTCTTCTTACTTTGCTTATGAAGGAATGAAATTATAAGGTTGGAAGTGGGATTAAGAGGTATATTTTTGGTGTTTCTAATTGGTGATTCAAGCAAAGCCAAAGAGGAAGGGAAGGAAAGGCAATAGAAGACCTACTTTGTCAATTTTGAGATTTGGGACTTCAGTTGGTTGATTTCCTTATTTGCGTATAATTGAATGGATATAAAGATCCATTTATATGTGTAATTGTTGTCGGGATGTTTCTTTGGTGTTATTTTGGTGTTACTTTGCATGAACTTGGTTGTATATGACCGGAGAGTATCATGTAGTGGAATTCTATCGAAGGTTTGTTTGAGTCAGTAACATTGTTTGAGTTATAACTGAGCCTAAAGACCTTCAAATTTTGTGACTTTAGTTGCATATGAAACCTAAGATATAGAGCTAAATATCTCTATGAAAGACTCTGACTTAATTATGGCGCTATGACCTTGGAAATTGAGATAAAAAAAGGTGACTAATTTAACATCCCGATTTCCCATACTAAGGGTTAGAACCCTAGAATATTGTACATGAGAGTTAGAAAGTGCATTTCATGCTCATGCATAATATAGCATACACACACATGTGAATGTTAATTTTTTCATACATTATAATGATTGTACATACATTCATTGACACTTTTCGTGTATAATTGATTTATAAATGTGATTATATTGAAAATTGTGGATTATATGTCTTAGAAATTGATTTGGCGAAGATAAATGTTGATTTAGAATTTTGGTAAAATTTAGAAAATTTTGGGTAATTTTTGGACTAGAAAAATGCCAAGTGATGAGATAATTAATAAATAATAGCGTAAATAAGTGTTAGATGGCAATGAGAATTTTGATAAATGACTTTAGGATTTAGTGACAAGTGTCATAGAAAATTGGGAGAGAAATTGGAGACAAATGGACTGGTTATTAAAGAGGATCAAGTGAGAACCATAAAAAATGGACATGTGGTAACTGACAAGTGTCACTTGCCATATCATATCTTACTTGTCACTTGCCATACCATGTCTTAATCCATAATTTTTCTTCTAAATGAAAGACCATTTTGTCTCTTGTTTTCGTCTTCTCTTCATGATCTTCTTCATCTTCTTTATTTTTTTCTTCTCCTTCATGATTTTTCTCACCAACCTCCATTAACGTTGAACCTAGCTCTTATTTTTCACTTGTTACTTCCATTTTTGTGTCCTTATCTTCTTGCCACTAGAAAACGTAATCCTCCCAACCTCCATGATGAGGATGATTGATTGATGCGTGGAAGGTAGGATTTGAAGATCTTAAAGTCAAAACAAGTAAATAGCATAAGGTTCTCTATGATTTGTTAAATGAAATATGTATGATGATAGTTAGTGATAGATTGATGAGTTATATGGAGTTGATCATATGCTATAGCGTGAATTAAGAAATGGATGTATAAGTGTTTTGTTTTTTACATATATAATGATTAATGATTCATATAGTGATGATTTGAGATAGAATGATCCCTATAATGATGTAGAAAAAGTGCAGAAAGTTCAATAGATGAATGGATGTTTTTATACTCTATTTTCTTTTTATTAATTTAGATTGCTTTGGGTGTTATAGAGATGAGTTAAAATGAGTTTGAAGCAAATGAAAAAGAGTACTATGGTGTCTTGAAATGGGAAGAATTAGTGTGATAGTTTAGAAATGGAATGAAGGTGATAATGGAGTAAAACATATGTGCAGAAATTTGATGATGAACGTATATGTATAAATGTTCTGTTTTGATGTCTATAATCAATCATAGAGTATGATTTGTTTGTGATTGATATTGATTTGAAATGGAGGTAAGAACGAAGAGGAAATGAAGAGGAAAAACTTAGGTTTAAGAGATGTGTTTAATAATACTCTTGGAAGGGGAAGGAGTAAGGATTTGGTAAACTAGAAAATGATGTTGATATGTCTTGTTATATATATGATTGATGAATCAATGAGTAGACTTTTGTGGATTTTAATGCAACGAATATGGTAGATGAATTAGCATATAATGAATTTGTATAAATAGATGTGAATACTGGAGAATTTAGTGTAAAATTGATGATAGTATATATGTAGAAATCATAGGAATGGTTGTTAAGAAGAACATGCCTCTTAGATTTCTGTTAGGCAGACTTCATGTCTACTAGGTGGACATTATCGGGTTTTCCAATTTTCCGACTCCGCTCATGTCTGTTTAAAGGGACATCATGTCTATTAGGTGGACATACACTGCACATCTATATAAATTTGTAACTTTGGCCCTTTATCCAACAAAATCTCTCTTCAGACTCTTCACAAAAGTTGTAAAAATTGAAGTCCTATTTGAAAGCGTACTTAAATGACCTTAATCTGACATCCACAGCAAAAGTTATGCCTCTTGTCCCAAAATTATATATATATATTATTAATTTATCAATGTTTTCCTATGATACATTTAGGTTTGAATGGAGCTTGAAATATACTTAGTTTGATGAGGAAATAAGAGATAAAAATGAGTGATATGTTTAGGGTGATGATTGAGGATATAAACACAAGAATGGATTGTTGTATATCAAGTGTTCAAATATGGAAAATGAGAGATGCTATAAGAATGAAAGTGATTCTATGAAGGCTATTGTGATTCAAAGAAGATGAATGATTGACTGATGAACTTATAATGATCTTGCACAAATGAGGTGTAAACCTAATCTAAATTAGACATGTTTGAGTCATGATGTATGAAAGACCTTGAGATGTGAATTAAGTAAATCTACCCGAGATTATCATTGGGCATGCATTATACATAACACATATAAATATATGTATGATTGAGTATTTATGTAATTGTGCAAATAAGTAATGTGTAATGTATATGTGTTACATGATATAGAAGAACAATTAGAGCGACAACCTAAGTTGTTATTGTAACCTAAGATAGTCTCACACTGGATTATTGTTTGATTAAATTCTGTATTGAATTATATAAGATATTAATGTTTGAATGTTCGAGGCGTTTGAGCATGAAAATCACATTGGAAGTGTTCATTGTATATGAATTTGACTGAAATAAGCGCACTCAATTTAATTGTTGAATGCCAAACTTAGGCCTGATGAAAAATGTGAATGTGAATGTCAAAATTGAGCACGAGTGACTGATTGAATATATTTGATGTGATGCATTTCATTACATGATACGCATAATAAGATAAAGGCAGTTGTAATCAGAGTCGTCAGTGAAAAGAGCTTAAAGCTTAGAATGTGATAAGAGCCTCTAGCTCATTATATATAATGAGTCATATATCCCCAATGGATAATGGACAATTATTAATGAGCCTAGTATCTACAATGGATACGAGACAATGAAAAAGGCACTCAGTCACAACAACATAATAATTGGAAAGTGAGTCTCATGAGCGTTGCATATACATTCGATATGTTCGTTTTAAATGATTGAAATGTATTGTTTGAATTGATGTGAATGAGAAATGTGTAACAAGTAATCAAAGTGATTTTTGATACTACATAATGATTGATGAAGTGACATATAATATGTGTTATGATTTATCCATGACTTTAAATGTGAAATACAAATTATTTTGTGATATATGATATGAGTGAGTCATCGAGGATGGTTAACTTACTGAATTCACAAAACTCACCAAAATTGTAACATTGACTTTCAGGTATGAGAAGGCAACTTAGTACTAAGACGTTCTAGAAGAAGCTTAGTACTGCTTTTGCATAGAAGAAGTGGCTCAAAGGTCGATCAGTTGAGACTGAAGGATCTAGATAAAATTTTTACACCATTCCTCTTTCATGTAGATTTTGTAAACAAAGTTGTAGACTCTGAATTGCTTTTGATATTGTACATATGGATTATGTAGTGTAATGCTAGAATGTACCTTATGTTTTTATGAATTGGAAATAAGGAATTGGGTTTTTAGATATTGTGATATTGGTGTTTTAATTTATGATGCCATTAGATAAAGTGAAAGTGATTGCTCTAGTTAGTATGCCACTTTCACCTGTCACATGCTTGAATGTCCGATGGATGAAAGTGATTGCTCTAGTTAGTATGCCACTTTCACCTGTCACATGCTTGAATGTCCGATGGATGTACAAGCACATGTCAGATGGGAGTAGGGTGTTACACCTGATGCTGCCCCTATTTTTGATCATCTCGTGATTTTTTGCCTATATCTCATGGTTTAGAAGTTCAAACGGTCTAATTATTAGTGCTATAAAAACTATAAACATAGAGGAAAACACACGTAGAAGACCTCGAAACCCAGTTCTGACTATTTCTATATGCATATTAAGGAACAAGTAGTGGTATGAATTGAGAGAGTGTTTGTCACAACCGTGACTTTATTTTTGTTTCCGATTTCTACCGCATCTTATCTGAACCTTTATGAATGTGTATGAAAATTTTCAATCACCTGGAAATAAATGAAATAGGACTTACCATATGTGAATTGGGTAATTGAATATTGGAATTCAAGATTGAGCATAATGCATTCCAAAGAAAACTTACATGTACATAAATGATTTGTTTGCATATGTATTGCTCTTATGTGTATAGAATGATTATACAAGTTTAATTTTGACACCCTTCTAATGGTGATTAGTTTTGACTTGCATATAGATTTTATGACCTGAAATGTATATCATATTATTTGTTAATATATGAATTGTGAAATTTGCAAATGGGTAAAGGAAATGTTATAGTGCCTGCTTTAATGTCTTGGTTGTGGATAGATGGGCAAGCTTATAAGGTTACAGTGTAACTGCTACAGTTTGACATAACTGGTGTCTACAGTTTAATACCTTCGGGTATCCACGGTTCGATACATTCGGGTATCTATAGTTTGATATCTTCAGGTATCCATAGTTTGATACTTTTGAGTATCCACAGTTTGATATCTTCAAATATTCATAGCAACCGTTACCCACAACTACAAAAAATGTGCAGGTTTAACACAAAAATTAAAGTAAAGGGATATAAATAAGAAATACAGTATGACAACATAAATAATTGGTATATGAATGAGCATTTATATTTGTACTGATAATTTGTATCATTGGGTGTTGAATATCAATGTTTGAGTCTTGTAGGTGAATTTTTGGTATATGAAAAAGATATTGAAACATCATCATCATCACATCCAGTCTGAGTCCAAAATCAAAGCGGAGTCTGAGAAGGTATGATAGTATGCAACTTTATAGAGAAGAAAAATTGTTTCTGGTAGACCCACATGTGAATGTGACAATGAAAAAATGATGCAGGTTATAAGAGTAGATATGAAAGTTGATATGCTAAAAGAGTAGGTAAATAAAATTAAATAAGTAAATAAATAAAAAATAAAATAGAACCAAAGAAGATACCTGATATGGTGCTCATATCTACTAATAAATAATAATAATAATTAAAAAAAACTACAAATCGTCATGAGTTGATACAAGTTTAGAAGAAAAAGTTATTAAAAAGAAGACAAATATACTTAGATAAGCTACAAAGTTTTGTTCATACCTAATATGCTGCAAATGTATGCTCACCATTCCTCGAATTATACATGTTAACATTATGTAATGGTCATGCTAATCTGCTTTATATCTTTCTAATTTTATCATATTTCTCCGAAGGGACAACCAACAGTTTAACAATAATAATTGAGCGAACTAACTAGATAGACTCTCAGTTACCTTGCTATAATTAGCTTAACAGTCTAGCACCAACTCTGTCACTATATAAACAACAATAATCCGAAATTACTAAATAAAGGTATTGAAGCACATTTGCATTATTTATTTGATTAAGTATGATACCATTATTTGTATTTGTGCAATGTTCATGAATGTATGTGCTTGGCGGATGACTGCTATGAGTGGTCATCCAAACTAAGTGTTTCCCCACTAAGCTTTCAAGCTTAGCACGGTTATTAATTTGTGTAGGTCTAACATGGCCAACAGATAGAGAAAAAGTACTTTTGGAAGGCGTTTTTAATTAAAGATGATTGTACATGTAATGGTTAAAGGAAATTGTATGTTTTCTTTTGGATTACCATGTAAATGTAAAAATGTTTTACTACTGTTAAATGATAATGTATAGCATTAGGGAGTTTATGTATAGCATTAGTTAGAATGTGTGTACAGGAATTTGGTTGCCATATGTGTGGATGGTTGTAAGTTTCGTATAAGGGGTGTTACATTTCCCTAATTCTTATCATATTCAACAACGTAAAGTAGGATATTATAATGATAAGATGAATTCATATTTTTTTCAAATGGTAATTTCAAATCAAAAGGCCTGATAAATGGAAGAATGTTAAGAAACTCTAATCACCAAGGGAAAAGGAATATGCCTATCAATTATGACTAGGTCATATAAGGGTATGAATGAAGGCCTTAAAACTTATAGAGTGGGAACTATAAAAAATTAATGATGATGGAATTTAGTTTGCACACATACTAATATCAATGAATATTAATATAATCATAATAACAAAAAAGTGTTTTATTTCTTTCAATTAACACAACAATAATTCAACTTTAACATAAGCATATTGATGTACAATATCTCTTCTAAATTAACTTCACTATCCTCTTATAGCCCTTTTTAAAAATCAACAAGAAGGTGATCCTTTAAAGATGCAGGTTCTAATAAACCATTTGTATATCCCATGAAGTTTTCTCAACTTTAAGGAGGAAACTTAGCATGGAAAACATCCACAGCAAATCTTCACACAAAGGGTTACATAAAATCAAATAAGACATTATTCCTAATTGGAAACCAATTAATAATTATTTACTGAAATTAATGGCAGCATAAGATAACATAATCCTAACAAAATTTGAATTTTATTAGTATAAAGGCATTAGTTTGGAAACTTAATATAAGTTTATATTAAAATAAATGATTTCCCATTACATGCATTTAACCCCTAACTTGTAGCTTCAGAAGTTATTCTTCTATTAAAGAGTGAAAGCCAGATAGTTACGATATTCTATTTCATCAGAGACTATGACATCCAATTGCTTTTAGTTTTTCCCTCCCCTTGTTAACTTCCTCAATAATATGGAAGAAAAGATTTAGCAAAATTATAAGGCTACCAATAGTGGAAGTGTCACAGAGACACTTACATATACATTTGAATAACTAATTAAAAAAGGAAAGTGAAAATAGAAAGAAGAAAATTTATAATCTACCGTTTGATGTTGTTTTAATTCGCCTCATTTCAACTATCCTTCTCATTATTGAATAATAACATCCTCATTCTTAGTAATCACAATCCAAATATGATCAATTCCCAAACTAATTAACTCTGGAAATTTAACATCACTGCACTTGATTAGGCCCCATTGATCAACCAATTTTCAGAATTTATTATAGCTTCTTCAACATAACGTAGACAAGGAGTAGTGGTTTACCCTGTTCTTGTTATCCAGCCTTCTTTGGGTGCGTGTACATCTCAATACTTTCACATAAAAATGAATTACTTACAACTTTATAGGGTATAAAAACTTTTTTAGCCATATCTAAATTGGAGCATCAACCAATAAAAAGAAGAAATAATATAATTTTACATGATGCAGTACATTCCTTGGATGATATAAAATAATTGAATCACAATTGAATAAATTTAACCGAAACTCTAGTATAAATAAAAAGAAAAAGAGGACAAAGAATAAGTAATTAATCATACTCGCTTAAGATCATGATGATACAGTCACTGAAGTCAACAATAATAACCTTCATGGAGTACGATTTTTTTTCTCTATTGGTAAAAATTAGGTAAGAAGAAAAAATTGTGGATGGGAGCAATAGAAGCTTGGTATGACGTTTTTCACTATCAGGGAAGAAGGAAAGCAAAGATGAAAAAAGAAAAAAATTTATGCATTTATTCATCATAAAAAAATGAATACAAGAAGCTTAAGGAGGAACAAAAGTTTGGGTGAAATCAATGAAAACTTGAATTGAGGTTTTTATTACAACAGGGGAAGATGGAAAATGAAAATTGAATTTTGTTAATTGTTTTTTTGTATGACATATGTTCATCATTAACATTGTTATCACTCCTTTTTAATATAAACCTAACGAAGTTATGTTTTAGAGAGCAAATTGTGTCATTTTGTAAATGTTAAAGAGTTAATTGGTACTAGATATAAAAGTTGGGACTATCTTAAATATTTGGTTAAATGTTAATGAATAAGTCATACGTTTTGCTTTCAAATGATATAGGCTCTTGCTCTTTATAAAATTAGAATGAAGATATATAATTGAACTCCCTTTTCAAGTATTTTTAAATGACGCGGTCAACATTTCTTTTTAATTCATAATAATAGGATTATTTGATAGAATAACGTAAAAAACGTATGTACTTTGAGGAGGCAAATCTAAATAAATAATTATGTCCTTAAACCCTTTAAGGTAGGAAGTGGTATTTGTATCAATACTTTTATAAGGTAGTAACTAACCTTATTTATAAAAGGCGAGCTTTGAAGTATCTGATAAAGTTATTCTTTTATGGTTAGAAGGTAATAAGTTTAAGTCACACAAAGAGTTTCTTTGTAAAATATAAAAAGGAATATTGCATTCAATTAAGAAAGAAATAAGGCCCTGCTAATGATTAATGTCCAGTAGTGGTCATACCGAGGTCAGTTAGGCGATATCCAAAAAAAATTGTCAAATCATTCCTTTATTACTTATTAACCATTTCAGCTCTTGCTTGATGTACTTACAACTTAGGGGCATGTATAATTTCATTTTAAAATTAAACTAGTTATTTGGAATTCGCTCGGTAGCTGTTATTTATGATGCACAAGAATTAATTTCAAAAATATTAAAATTTCTTGTATTTATGTTTTATTTTTATGCTATTAATATGTACTTTATATTCTTTTTATAACAGAGAAATTTGCAGTTACTATCTTTTAGATACGCATCGGTTAAACTTTCAGATTAATGTAATACCCTACAAATCAGGTCAACTAAATACTCTGCACTAAACAAATCTTGTATAACAGGCTCGATCAAAAAAGTTTAGATAAAAAGATTTGATTATAGGACTTTTTGATTTCATACTCTTTCACTCTACCAACTCATCCATCTCTTAAAGAATCGTGTATACAATCTTTTGTTTTTTATTATCATTAAGTTGTATTTTATGATGTTTGATAAAGAATTACTAAAAAAATAATTCGCAAAGAGAGAAATGACTATAATATCTTAAAATACAGTCTACTCCACCTAACTGTCGTGCTAGCTTTATGCCAAATTCTCTATTTTAATTACCCTATCTCAATCTTATTTTATTAAATATTATTTATTTATATAAAATCTATTAATTTATATAGGTAAAATTTAATAGAATATAATAAAAATATTATAACGACGAGACAAGTTTTGATACCGTACCTTATCTCGTAAAGATGCAGAAGTGGTACCAAAGCTGGCATGCATCTAAAACCTAACAGACGAAGATGAAGAATATCCGAATCCGCAAGCTTTTACAAAAGTCCGCCGCGCCAGTCGATAGCGATTCCATTATTGGTACTTAAGTTAAGCTCGCAAGGTGCCAGATTAGAATGGCATGCCCTTTTTGTCCTTGTCGGTTAAATTAACAGTTCCAACACCTCGCGGTCGCGGCTGCATATGGCTACTGTGGAACCTCGTCCCAACGACTGGCATGTATGCCATATGTGCACGCTATCCTATGCTGCGAAATTTTACTTTTTATTAGACTATAATACGACACAGGCCAATCCGCTTCTCTGCTGTTTCGTTTTCGTTTCTAATTTTTTCCCCTTTTTTTCAAATTAAAAACTCAATTAATTATATTTTTACTTATTAATAAAAATAAAAATAATTAATAAATTTAATTTTACTTTAATTAATTATATTTTATTAAATATTAACCATTGAATACATATGAAATTATGTAATTAATATTAAATTATTTTAAATTTCTTAATATACTTTTAAGGTATTTTAGATCCAGAATTTAAAATAATTATTAAAATTTCTCTAAATAAAATTTGAATATAATTATATATTATATTATATTAATTCATAATTTTATCGAAAATTAAATAAAATTATATTATCACAGTAAAATGAAAATAAAAAAGTTATGAGAAAATAGCTAAACTAAAAGCACAAAACAATGAGAGTTATGACTAAAAAATTGGACAAAAGAATGTCTTTGTAAATAACTCCTCAAACCTCAATCATAAAATTAGAAATAGAAACGGCTTTTCCTGGACTTCAGAAATTAAATTTAAACTACATTTGTTTCGTTGGTGGATGTGTTTTACTACAACCCGTCTAATTTTAGAAATTTCTTAAATTAATGTGACAAAGAAGATTCAAATTTCCGTAACTGGGACGACGACGTATGAATTCGGAGAACGAGGGTCAGTCATTAACACTGTTGATATTTCACCGCGGCACGATAGGACCTAAGACGGTCATAAATAAATAAATTCCAAACCAAAACTGATTAGTATAATGGCAAATCCAAAATTGGGTATCCGATGGCTACATTGTTTTGTCACCTCCTCGGTCACTGCACGTGCCAGCTCCCGACCACAGTCTTTCACACGCTTTAATGTGGTCCCCACCACCAACACACATACCACTTCCTCTCTCTTTCTCCGTGCCTTGTCTGTGTGTATGTGCAGTGCGTATAACACTAGCAGTGACAAACAACAACAGAGAAAAGAATTAAAAAAGAAGATTAAACATCTTAGAGAGAGAAAAGGCAAGGAGGGTAGGTTCTGAATGTACTCTTGCAGATTCAACAGATACTAATTCAAGCAGGAAAATAAAATTAAAGCAAAAGCCAAGCACAAGTCTGTCTATTTGCCCTCTCTCTCCCTCTGTTCTTTTGCTTCTTTTCTGCTTTTCCTCCCTCTTTACATATTTCCTCCTCCTTATCTCTATCTTTTCCTGTTCTCTTCTTTTAAGGAAAATCTAAGGCCTTGTAAATGCGAGCTGGACTTTAGGGTTTCTCTTGAACCCTGTTTTCAGGTCATTTGCTTGTTTTCATTAAGGTGACGTTAACATTCTTCCATGTTTTAAGCTCTTGACAACCTTCAAGTTTTCACTTTCTTTTTTTCTGTTTTGTGTTCATCTGGTCTGTTATTCTTCAAACGTGATGCCTCTTTTGTTTGTGTTGTGCTGTTGTTCGGGTTGTATTAAAACTCCCTTTTGTGTTTGGTTCTCGAGAAAAATAAAAATCAAAGGAGTGGAAGATACGTAAAAGACACGGGAAATTTTTTAGAAAAATCTCAGCTTTGTTTGGGATGTGTATGACTGCTTTCTGGGATTTGGACAAGGTTGACGAAAGACACTCATTTTTTTAAAAAAAGGGAAACGATAATAGAAGAAAAGATGGGTATGATGGTGAAAAAACAACTGAGTTCTATGTGTTGTCTCTCTCGTAATATTTGCATTTTCTACATTTTCGCAGTAGCCAAACAAGTCGAATTTTTTATGTTTTTCTTTGCCTTTGGACTTAAATCTGCTGTTGATTTCTAACTTATTATTGGCTTATAAAGCATATCTGTTATTTGCAGGGTTCAAACTTCCAGATCTGAAGACTCGGAGATCTTCTTTGCTTGTATCTTTTGAAAGTTTGATACTTTCCTTTAAGTTCTTCCGTTTCGAAGCCTAATCGGTTAGTCAATGCCTAGATTGCAATACTTGCTTTACTTAGATTGTCGTTCTGCGTTGTAGTTTGCCATGTAAACCACTTCCCTTTCTCATGCTTAACCGTTAAGGTGAGTGTTACTTCTTTAAATGTTTGAATTGATTTTCTATTTGTTAGTTTCCCCGAGAATTTAGGTGATTTTGTTTCCTATTTAGTAACGGCTAATTGGCATTCGTTATGACCATCTTCCAGGATCCTTGTATTTAAAATCCTTCCAAAACGCTTCAATAGGAACCTGGTATCTCAACCCTTAATCAAACATAGTTTGTGACTTGGAGAGCGATTTCACTCACGAGCCAAGACAATGCAGAGGCCTCCACCAGAGGAATTTCTGTTGAAGGAAACCAATCCTCATCTTGGAGGTGGGAAGGTTACCGGTGACAAGCTAACAAGCACCTATGACCTCGTTGAACAGATGCAATATCTCTATGTCCGGGTCGTTAAGGCCAAGGACTTACCTGGGAAAGATGTTACTGGTAGTCTTGATCCTTACGTGGAAGTTAAGCTTGGAAATTATAAGGGCACTACCCGACATTTTGAGAAGAAGAGTAACCCTGAATGGAACCAGGTATTTGCATTTTCAAAGGATCGCCTTCAAGCGTCAGTTCTTGAGGTTACTGTCAAGGATAAGGATTTTGTGAAAGATGATTTTGTAGGTCGGGTTTTGTTTGATTTGAATGAGGTTCCAAAAAGGGTTCCACCAGATAGCCCGTTGGCACCACAGTGGTATAGGTTAGAGGATAGGAAAGGAGAAAAACTTAAGGGGGAGTTAATGTTAGCTGTATGGATGGGAACACAGGCAGATGAAGCTTTTCCAGAAGCTTGGCACTCGGATGCTGCTGCTGTCAGTGGAATGGATGCTCTTGCCAATATCCGGTCCAAGGTGTATCTCTCTCCAAAACTGTGGTACTTGAGGGTTAACATAATCGAAGCTCAGGACTTGCAGGCAAATCTTCAGGGTAGATATCCAGAAGTGTTTGTGAAAGCTATCCTGGGTAACCAAGCCTTGAGAACCAGAATTTCTTCGAACAGGGGCATTAATCCTATGTGGAATGAAGACCTTATGTTTGTAGCCGCAGAACCATTTGAGGAACCACTGATTTTGAGTGTTGAAGACAGGGTAGCACCCAACAAGGATGAAGTTCTTGGGAGATGTGCAATTCCTTTACAGTATGTTGACAGGAGGTTCGACCATAAACCTGTCAATACCAGGTGGTTCAACCTGGAGAAACATGTTGTGGTGGAGGGGGAAAAGAAGAAGGAAACCAAGTTTGCTAGCAGGATTCACGTGAGGATCTGTTTGGAGGGTGGTTATCATGTTCTAGATGAATCAACTCACTATAGTAGTGATCTTCGACCCACAGCAAAACAGTTGTGGAAGAACAGCATAGGCGTACTGGAGTTGGGCATTCTCAACGCTCAAGGATTGATGCCAATGAAGACAAAGGAGGGTCGGGGAACAACAGATGCTTACTGTGTGGCTAAGTATGGGCAGAAGTGGGTTCGGACAAGGACAATTATAGACAGTTTCATGCCTAAATGGAATGAGCAGTATACTTGGGAAGTATTTGATCCTTGTACTGTCATATCGATTGGAGTGTTTGATAATTGTCGTTTACATGGTGGGGACAAGGGTGGAGGGATGGACTCAAGGATTGGGAAGGTGCGCATTCGACTTTCCACACTCGAAACTGATAGGGTTTACACACACTCTTATCCGCTTTTGGTCCTACATCCCAGTGGTGTCAAGAAGACGGGAGAAATCCAGTTGGCAGTTCGTTTCTCATGCTCATCATTGCTTAATATGATGCACATGTACTCACAACCCTTGCTACCAAAGATGCACTATCTCCATCCACTCACTGTTAGCCAACTTGATAGCTTGAGGCACCAAGCCACCCAGATTGTATCAATGAGGTTAAGCCGAGCAGAGCCACCATTAAGAAAAGATGTTGTGGAATATATGTTGGATGTTGGGTCACACATGTGGAGTATGAGAAGAAGCAAAGCTAACTTTTTCAGGATCATGGGGGTTTTGAGTGGGTTAATAGCTGTGGGCAAATGGTTTGATCAAATATGCAATTGGAAGAACCCCATTACTACGGTGCTGATCCACATATTGTTTATAATACTAGTGCTTTACCCAGAGCTTATTTTACCCACAATTTTCCTGTATCTCTTCCTGATTGGCGTGTGGTACTATCGATGGAGACCAAGGCACCCACCTTATATGGACACTCGTCTCTCTCATGCAGAGTCTGCACACCCTGATGAATTGGACGAGGAATTTGATACATTTCCAACATCTCGGGCTTCCGAAATTGTAAGAATGAGATATGATCGTTTGAGAAGTATTGCTGGGAGGATTCAGACTGTGGTTGGTGATTTAGCTACTCAAGGGGAAAGGCTGCAATCTTTACTGAGCTGGCGAGACCCAAGAGCCACTGCACTTTTTGTGATTTTCTGTTTGGTTGCTGCCATTATCTTGTATGTTACTCCTTTCCAAGTTGTTGCACTTCTCACTGGCTTCTATGTCTTAAGGCATCCGAGGTTTCGCCACAAGCTTCCTTCAGTACCACTCAATTTCTTCCGGCGGTTGCCAGCAAGAACTGATAGCATGCTATGAGTAATTCTGGATGCATGACAAGTTGCATTTGGCATGTAATATTTCCTAGTTGCTGCCAAGTGAAGGAAACACTGTGAGGACAGAAGCTCGTCTTTTTTGACATTGGATGTTGATTCTGGTGTGACGGGTAACCTTCTTCTGAAGGCAGTAGATTTTATGGATTTGTTGGTCGTTCTAAGTTGTTTAATAGGATTTATGCTTTGAACCGTGAGTTATTTGGTAATCATCTCTGTTCATTTGTATTTAGTAGGTTGTGATTGGAATATTTTGTTATGTGACCTTCCTTTTATGCTCTAAGTACATCTAACAGGATTTATGGTTTATAAGTACATCTAGATCTAGTAGCACTATGAACTCTGAACTCAAACCTTTTTGTAACATGTATGGGGGTGAAATGAGTTCTCTTCTCTTACAAGGCATAGCGTACCGGATGCATGGTTGAAATGTCCAAAACTTGGTGGAACTGAATCACGGATGCATTTCCCAGGACCGGACAGGAATCTTGTTCTTTCAGTTGAAAACTCTTTTTCGCATAACTTTTGTTGATGTGGTACTCTCGTTTTATTTTTTTAAAAGTAAAAGAAAACCCGTAAATTATGTTTTTAAGTAGGAAGTTGTTATTCCCATGTTTGTTATCAAGATTGAAGGAGCACTTATTTTTGTCGGTGATTTGGTCTTTTATTGCGACTGCTTCCACATTTCTTCCTTATGGAGAGGACCATCTTTGTTTAATCATCGTATTAATCTCGTTGCGTCTATACGATGTGAAAGTTCTACGCTGATGAGGAATTGGTTAAAGTGCTTTTCTACGGTGAGGTTGTCTGATCTCCAACAGCTTTTTCTTACTGGTAATAATATTAAAGTTCAAAGGGCTCATTGATTCTAAGATTGCAGTTTCCAGTTTCAGTGTTCTGTAGGTCGGTGGGGACCTTGTCTGTGTCTATTGTCTCTTTTCCCGCTCCTAATGTTACTCTTTACAGCCTGTAAACGAGCTATCTCTTTGTCCTCTAGTCCTGTGGCCTTTGTCGGCCTCTGTAACCATGTAGTGCTGGTTTGGTGGAAAAAGAGCGATGGAGATGAGCCTTCCGCAACTGAAATGATTGTGTACGAAGAGATACTTTGGCAAATTCTTGTCCCATTCACTAAGCACGTAGTGGCCACAAGTCCTAGAAACTATTTTCACAATTGAGAATGATGTTTAAGCAAGTAATGCCCTTTTTTCTTTTATGATCACACTAATTAATACGGAATTTATCCAAAAATATTAGAGCCTGCTATTTTTGCGTCTTTTTTTCAGTTATTCAATTTCCTTTTTAATTATCAATTTAATTGAATTCTTTTTAATAGAGGTTGGCTTTGTCTTATTTTCTATTTTTTCAGTTCTTTCACACAATGATACATAGCCCTCAGAATATTGGGGGAATAAGGGAAAAATTAAAGGCGGGGGGCACCATAGTTGGGAAAAGAAGATAACAAGTACATGCGTGAAAGGAAAGTTGCAAGTTGGGTATACCAAGGCTCCAATTCAATGCAATAAGAAAAAGTTGTTATGCAGTCCTAGATTGTGTTTGAATACTTTTAGAGGGTATCCTATTAAATGAAGTGCTTCTCGTGGTCGTGGAAAGCTATGTTTTGAAGGGTGGATCTGTTTTAGGCGGGTAGCCTAAGGTCTCGTCACCATAACCCTATACCTGGGACCGTAGCTATAAGTCAATGTTTGGGACCGCATTTGCTTAGGGCTTAAAAAGTAGTAATTGTATTGTGTATGATTTTTGTCTATGAAAGTGTAATTTTTTGCGGTATGTTATGCCAGTTAATATAAATTTATTAACGCCAATACCTTTTTGTTACTGTAATTACTACATAGATTCTTCTATTTGTAGGAATATGAGAAAGGGTTATAATGTATGTAATATTTCTTTTATATTTTTACAAAAAGATTGTTTTTGTAACTTAAACTTGTGACTTAATATTTAGTATAATTCATATACACAAAAATATAATTTTAAAATAAAAAGAATTTATATGCCAATATGTATCATGTTTTAGAAAGAGAAAGTGAGACATATAATCTAAAACATAGTCGTGATTTAGGTTACGTTCATAATATAAAATTTCATTTGAAATATATATTTTATAAATTAAAAACTTTTATAAAAAATAAAATTATTAGATTTACAATTAAGCTGAGTTGAATTTGATAAAGAATAAATTATATAAAAAATCTTACCAGTTAAAATTTATATAATTATATTTATATGAACTTAGTTTATATAAAAAAGTAACATTTATTTAAGTGATTTATTGATTAATCGTGAAGATGTAAAAACATTCACTTAGTCAAGAATCATAAAGGCCTTGTTTGGTTGGCATGGATTCTTGCTTGGGAAAGTAATCTTTTTCCTAAAATTTACATTATTATGTTTGGT
>JAOSBN010000004.1:31050010-31081041 GCA_027563595.1 Erythroxylum suave | reverse complement strand
TTCTTAATCATTTCTATATATTTTATTATTATCAAAACATAAAGAGATTTAATTTGTCAACCACCATTGGTCCAACAGTGAAAAGGAAACTAACAAGTAGTGAGTGTATTTTAGTTTTTTTATATGAATAAATTCTTTGTAGAAGAATTGATGACATGTCATTTTAAATTATGCATTAAATTGAATGATTATGAGTCCTCCCATAATTGATTTTGAAAATAAGATGAATTGAAAATGCATGAGTTGTTTTTTCCTATAGTACATTGCTAGGCTTTATACATGTTATATTATACCGGTCAGAATATTCTGATCGTGCATGATAATGTCTGAGGGGCGTCTAGAATTATTAAAGGAGAAAGAAAGAGAGAATAAGTCAACTAGTAAAGTGTTTATATCGCCTAATTCAAGTATGAAGTATATAAAGTACTAGCCAAACTTGTTATATGTAAGTGTGAATAACTAACTTGGTAACTATTAGTTTATAACGGTTAACCTATTATAGGTAAGCGATGTGGAACCAGTTCCATAAATAGTAGTTAACCAGTTGCAGGTAAGCGATGCAAAACTAGTTCCGTGACTTTATGCCCAGTGCACCTTCTAGTAAAGAAACTAGTGGTAGGTTATGTTCAGTAAGACAGTTCATGAGCATAATAATGCCACCGTTATATATTTTAAAAGAAACTTGAGAGGCATTGTATGGTACCGTTTCTAGTAGTTGGCTTATTTTTAGTATAAAATCTTTCAAAAAACTTATTGCCACCACTGTTTATTGTTTAAGGAAAAAGGAAAATGGAAATTTTTATATTATGAGCCTAATTTCAAAATAGTATTTCAGAAAAATTGAAATTGTGCTTTACGAAACGTTATTTATTACTTTCTTATTATATGGGAATATTTCAATTATGTTGTTATGAAAAGTTTAAGTTTTTGTAAAATGATTAATACTTACTGAGCTTATTTAGCCACCTCAGCTATACGTACAGGTGTTATAGTAGCTGAGGTCTCATTGCATAACTAGTTGTATCGTCGGGTGCTGCTGTGCTTGTGTCATTTTTGTTATGTATGTGTTTTTTAAAAATTGCCTTAGTTATTTGTATATATGTTTTAAATTATTTTAGAAAGAGTTCAAAAGTGTGATCTTGTAAATATATTTGTGGTTGCTTGTGATATGGACCTAAGGTCTCATTCCAGAAGTTAAGACGATATATGAAATAATATAAGTTTTTTAAATCATATTATGCAAGTTTTTAAAATTTTGGAATCATAGAAAAGTAGCCGTTATGATGTCAGATTTTTATGTAAAAAAATTCTCACTATTTTTTGCACTTTTAATTTTTAAAGTATAAAAGGTTTTTAACAGTTAACAGCTTGGTTTTGTGGGAATCTTTCAGTTGTGTTAGATATCAATTGAAGGGCCACCGGATTCTGAAAGGGAAACTTTGGAATAGGTCCTTTTAGGTGGTATCAGAGCACATTTTGAAATAGGGTTGTCTCTATATATGTTACGATTTTATAATTTGTTTTTACATTATTTTTTAGAACAGGTCAACCTAGAAAGCTTTTTATTTTTCATACATCTGATTTTAAAAATTCCAATGTTAAATGCACAACACCAATGAAACCTTAGGGATCCTAAAGCCACACCATAGGCTCCACCACTTGAAGTACCTTTAGCTTGAGAGGTTGAAAATAGGGATGAATCAATAAATTTTTTTCTCTACAAATCAACCCCTTCTAGAAATTTTAAGACAAGTAAAACTGGTAGTGAAATTTTTTTAAACCTTGAATGAACAATATAGATATGGGTAGCAGAGATGCGCTAATCGTGAGAGGCCTTAGTAATGCCATAAAGTTTGATCGAGTGTATTTGTAAATTAGGCACAAAACCATTCGATGGAAGTAGAGATCCTAACAGTGCCCTAATTTGGTTAGATTGGGTTAAGAATAATAAATATAAAAGGTTTGGTAACAAAAGGATGAGATGAGGAATATCATCTAGTTAGAGGTCAGTCAGAACACCTACAGCGTCTAGAGAGTCCTTAAATAATGGGAGCTCAGTACAAGGTGTGGCTAATATGGAAAGAGAACATCTACATAAACTGGGGTAATTGCAGTAACCCTGCAGGATGCTGAGGATACATCTAGGTATAATTATAGTTTCGGTCGTGGTAAATATATTTAGATAGATCCCAAAACTATGCATTCTTATGTTTCTAAAAGATTTTTTTAGATGGAGTACTATGAAGTTAGAGCCTTTATAATGCTATATGAAAATTAGTTTTTTTCTTTCTTTTTTTCAAAATAAAAATATCAAAGAGGAGATTTTTTTAATACTTCTCCTCCGTCCTATAAAAATTCAAAACAATGCGACTTGAATCATCTAATTAACTTTTCATGGAAATAGTCAAAATCCTATGCAAATAAGCTCGATACAATTCCTTCAATTTATAAGGCTCAAAATTATTAAGTGTATTAATAACAAAAAGGGTGAATTTGGCTTGTAACAATCTTAATATGGAAGAAAAGAAAGGCTAAGGCTCAAAATGGTTTTCTCAGGATAAAAAGTAAGGTAGGTCTATTTAGGTCAAAAAATGGTTATCTTAAATGCCCTCATCATCTTTACACACAAATTCATCAAATTCATCAATAGTGTGGTCTCAACATTCAAAAGTAAGTTCTAGGATAAAAAAAACTATGTTTGATAACAAAAAACAAAAAGATACGCATGAGCACATATATGATGAATGCTCTTAGGCTCAAAGCTCATATAGGTGTTAAAAAATGCATAAAGTCTTGCACACTTTCATTCAACAAAACTGATGAGACACTTGAAACAATTTGATGAAAACATTGATCATGCTTGTCTCTCTTGTGCATTTAATCTTAAACCAAAAATCCTTCCTGACTTAAAGATTATTCATGAACAATAATTAGAAAATTGTGAAGCTATCATGAAAAAAAATATGAATCTACATATCATGAGTCCGAACACAAATCACAATATTCATCATAACATAAACACTCACTCGCCCACACCTAATTCATACATTGTCCCTATGCTTAAGATACTCACATCTCAACAAAAATAATTAGAGAAATAAAGAATAAAGGACTCCCCTGAGGTGTAAGCATTGGAAAGGATGTGTACTATAGAGTTAGCTTGGTGAGGAGCATGTTACGATTGTGTTGTTTGGTGTGGAGTGGCTGAGTTTATAGTGGAGCCCTTTTGGAGACACTCTAAGTCTGTTGGAGCTGCTAGTGGAGCATTGGTTGACTTGTATTCTACGTGGGCATTGCTGCTTGGAATCTGCGGGCTTGTTAGGAGTTTGTGTGCGTGGAGGGCTATGTTTTGCTTATAATTTCTTGCAAAAAGGAAATAAACAGATAAGGGTTTTTTAAGTAAATAAAAACGTTAAAATAAAAAATATTTAAGTAAATAAAGAAATTAAATTAAATATTTATTTTTTTATTTCAATTTTTCAAGTTTTAATATTTAATTAATCTTTCATGATTTTTTAAAATATTAATTTATAAAATACTTTCAGGGTTCTAGAACACTAAATAATTTAAGGTGAGATCTTGCCTTATGAGATTAAGTAGCCTATAATTTTAGAGCACTAAATAACATCTCATTTTATGAGATTTAGTAGTTTGAAATTTTAAGGTCTTCACTCTAAAACACTAAATTACAAAAGGCGAGATCTCGCCTTATGAGATTTAGTAGTCTGGAATTTTAAGACTCATTTTTTCCTTAAGCCAATAAATTTATGTTTCAAAAACAAGCAAATGCAAACTATTTATAATTTAAACAAATTAAATAAAAATCATCATATTTTGGGTTGTCTTTTGACAGTGAAATTTTTTAACTTCATTATGCTCGACGTGGCTTTTTCCTTTCAAACTTCTACATTATTGCAGTTTTGTACTATTTAAGTAATGCTAGCTCTATAGTCAACCTTTTTTAAATGATTGTAGGTAATGACTCTCCATCACCTAAATAGACATATTTTAGGCGATCAGGTAACACCTTCAATTTTATCTTTGGAGCTTGCAAAATAGAAGGTAAGATTTTCTTGTGAGTTATAGTAAATTCATCATTCAAAGGTTCCGAATCTATTAGCATTGCTGACAATGATTCTAAAACTTCACAAGTTTCATTAACTTGCTCTTTCACTTCTGATTTAACTTTAAGCCCCTAACTCATCTTCATCTCTTTCTTCCTTAAACATATCTTGCACAAATGAATTAACAATATCTATATGATAGACAAATTTAAGATCATTAGGGTATTTCATTACTTCGAAAATATTGAACTTTACTATCTCTTTATCAAACCTGCAGAAATATTACCCTCATCCACATCAATTTTTGTCTTGATCACCTTCCTAAATGACCTGCCTAAAAAATCGAAGCCGAATGTTCAACAGTATCTCCATCCATTTTTAAGATGTAAAAATCCACTAGAAATACCAAACCATTAACTTGGACTAAAACATTTTCAATAACTCTAATAGGAAACACATATGAACGATCAGTCAGTTGAATAATCATATTATTTTCTTGCAAAGAATTTAGATTTAAATCTCGATAAATTAAGTATGGCGTGACATTAATAGATGCACCTAAGTCTAGCATGGCACACTCAATTTTCTTATTACAAATAACGCATAAAAGTGTAAACATACTTGGATTTTTGCATGGATAAGTGATTCAAGGAGTTTCTCATTCTCTTCTACCTCCAATCAAGCATCCAACAAGATCCCATAGCCATCTAAGCGAATAGGAAGAAGAAAATGGGTTGTTGAAAATTTGGTTTTGTTGTGTTATAATTGAGATATGGTTTTGATGGTGTGAATTACAACCTTATGATGTGATATTAAGGTTTTATTTCATTGGAAGTGATTAGGAGAAGAAAATCACTAAACTTACAGTGTGGAACCTTGGTCAAACTTAGTCAAAGGCAAGATTCATTGCCTAAAGTGTTTTATTTTTCCATTTGATGATTTAAGATTTATGAATGACATTAGGCAATTATTTTAATGATGAAAGAACAAAAGAAAAACCATGTAAATGATTAGATGAAATTTCATTCATAGCTAGGGTTTTTGACGTGATATGATCAAAAATTCTTTTTTTGTTTTGTTTTATGATGTTCATAGCATGACTTTGATGTTAATGAAATAAAGAAATGTAAAATAATTGATTTGGAATTGGTTCTAGTTGAATTTTAGCCATGGGCGCATGTCATGGAAGTGAATTTGGATTGGTTTAAGTGTTAAAAATCAAATGGAATTGAATTGGAAAAGTTTAAGGTAAAATATGTTAAGTTTGGCCTTAAGTGCATTTTTGTTATAAAAGTATGGTTCGACATAATAACCATGTGAATGTGATTGAGTGTAGTCATTAAATGTATTTGTAGTATTTGAACTATTAAATGAAGTGTTATGACATTATTTGGAAAAAAAATAGTTAATGGAATGTATGTAGAAAGGAATGAAGTTGAAATGGTTTATGGTATATTTGGTTGGAAAATGTATTAAAGAGTTGAATGTACTCATATTCGGTTTTTGAATTAAAAATTGTAGCCAACTGACGGATTTCGAAGTGGTAAAAAGGAAACTAGCAAGTAATGAGTGTATTTTAATCGTTTTACAAGACTAAATTCTTTGCAAAAAAATTGATGATGTGATTTTAAATTATGCATTAAATTGAATGATTATGAATCCTCCCATAATGGAAAATGAATTGAAAATGTATGAATTGCTTTTTCTTATGGTACAATGCTAGGCTTTATACATGTTATTAAACCGGTCAGGGTATTCCGATTGTGCATGGTAGTGTCCAAGATGCGCCTAGAATTATTAGCAGAAAAAGAAAGAGAGAATGAGCCAATTAGTAAGGAGTTTGTATCACCCTCTACATGTATGGAGTATACAAAGTGCTAGGAAAACTTGTTACAGGTAAGCAAAGTAGAACCAACTCTATAACTACTGATTTATAGCAGTTAACCTATTGACGTGTAAGTGATCTAGAACTAACTTTATAAATAGTGATTAAACAGTGGCAAGTATCCAGTATAGAACCAGCTCTATAACTTTATGCAAAAGTGCTAGCCAATCTTATTACGAGTAAGCAATGCAGAACTGCCTTTATAACTACCAGTTTATAATGCATGGGATATGATAGTATATGGAAGATAAAGGATATAATTACAAAATCTGCACATTTCCTACCAAAGTAGATATTCTCTTAATAGATTAATCAAACTGTAATTGATTGGAGGTATATTAGGATGAGATAGGTGAAAGAAAATCAATTGGGCTGCTAGTTCAGATAACCATAAATACGATAAAAAATTTTCAGGTTAAAGTGATAGTACCTAAAGTCGACTATAGAGATAGGTGTAAAACGGAGAAAGAATTTGGAGTTTAAAGTTAAAAATCAAAGAATTTTTGTGAATATCATAATGGAAAGGAATAAACCGTTTTAGAATATGTGACATGTCAAAGACCACGATAAGTTAGTCCCTATGAAGTGATTGACAGAATGGAAGCATAAAGAGTATCCGTATATTTTAGATGACTAAGTTTGTTTAAAATTTTAAGAACAAAAATTTTGTAAGGAGGAGAGAATTTTGTAATATGCTATTTCGATTATTGTACTATATATTATGTTATACATGCATTTAATATAGTATACTCTATTTATAGTATACTAGAGTAATTTAATTGTTCAAATGTATTATTGAGGTTGTAACAAAGATCACAGATAGACCGTAGATGGTTCTGGACTTGGCTAGAAAAGTTTTCGAAATTTCAAAAAATTTCAAAAAGCTACGGAATGAGTCTGAACGACCTAAGCCCTAAAATAAAGTTACCAAACAATTTTAAAATATGATGAAAATCTCTAGAATTAGAATTGGAGTCCCTAGGAACTAAAATGGATCAAAACTCTTTTTAAAAGAAAATTAAGGTAATATGAAATTATTGGACTAAAATGCCCCTTTTGGAAAATAATGGGGATTGATGATTTTAAACCTATTAAAATTTTTTGAAAGCATCCAATAAATAAATATTGATCCTAATTATAGTATTTCATATTCAATTTGATGATAAGATAATTGTGAAATATTTTGAAATTTTAATTCAATTAAAAGTTGGCTTAAACTCATTAAACGACAATTTGGTTTTTTTTGTATAAAATGGGGTTAATGGATTAATGGGTAACACTTAATGACCAATGAGAAAATGACATATGTGTGATGAGTCATTAGAGCTCATCAATGACAAAATGATGTGTGTGATGAGTCACTGGAGATGACAGAAAATGACATGTAGGCGGTGACATAAAATGACGTGTCTATGATGAACCATTATAGATGACCAATGAGATGAAGACATGTGTATCATTAATGGAGAGTATTAAAAGTATATTTTAGTCACATTTTGTTTTAGTTTAATGTTAATCGTGAGAGTGAAAATGAGCGTGAACGTGAGAGTGAAAAAGAAAGGGAAAAGACGAGAAATCATTGTGGAGATTCGGCTAAGGAGAAAAAAAGAAGGAAGAGACAGAAAAAATGAAAAGAAAAAGGAGAAGAGAGAGGTTCAGCTAAGCCATGGAGAAGTGATCCAAGGAATTTTTCGTGCGCTTCTACCTCCAATTAAGCATCCAATAAGATCCTATAGCCATCCAATAGAAATTGAAGAGGAAAATGGGTTGGTAAACTTACTAGTTTTGTTGAAAAATTGAATTTTTGTGTTATAGTTGAGATTTGATTTTGATGGTGTGAATTACACCCTTTTGATGTGATATCAAGGTTTATTGCATTGGAAGTGACTAGGAGAAGAAAATCACTAAACCTAGTCTGTGGAACCTTGGTTAAAGGTAAGATCCACTGCCCAAAGTGTTTTATTTTGCCATTTGATGATTTAAGATTTATCAAAAACCATGGAAATGATTAGATAAAATTTTGGCCACGGCTAGGGTTTTTAATATGATAGGATCCAAGTTTCTATTTGATATTTTATGAAGTTCATAGTATGATTTTGAGGCTAATGAAGTAAAGAAAAGAAAAATAATTGATTTGGAATTGGCTTTGGTTGAATTTCAACCACGGGTGCATGATTATGTAAAAATTTGTTAATGAAATTTTATGGCTCAAATGTGTGTATTAAAATGTCATAGAAGTGAATTTGGATTGGTTTAAGTGTTAAAAATCTAATGGAATTAAATTGGAAAAGTTTAATGTAAAACACGTTAAGTTTGGCCTTAAGTGCATTTTTGGTACAAAAGTATGGCTACGATATAATGACCATATGAATGTGATTAAGTTTAGTCATTAAGTGTATTTGTAGCATTGGAACTATTAAATTAAGTGTTATGTTATTATTTGGAAAAAAAATAGCAAATGGAATTTATGTAGAAAGTAATGAAGTTGAAATGGTTTATAGTACGTTTGGTTGGAAAATGTATTAAGGAGTTGAATGTATTCATGTTAGGTTTTCAAATAAAAAAACGTAGCCAATTGATGGATTTTAATGTGATAAAAAGGAAACTAGCAAGTGGTGATTGTATTTTAATTATTTTATGTGACTAAGTTCTTTGCAAAAGAACTGATGTCGTTATTTTAAATTATGCATTAAATTGAATGATTATGATTCCTCCCATAATGGATTTCAAAAATAAGATGAATTGAAAATGTATGAGTTGCTTTTACCTATGGTACACTACTAGGCTTTATACATGTTATTATATAAGTCAGGGTATTCCAATCGTGCATGGCGGTGTTCGAGATGCGCCTAGAATTATTAACGGAAAAAAGAAAGTGATAATGAGTCAGTTAGTAAGGAGTTTGTATCACACTTTGCATGTATGGAGTATATAAAGTGCTAGGCAAACTTGTTATGGGTAAGGAAAGTAGAGCTAGCTCCATAACTACGAATTTATAGTAGTTAAGTTGTTGCAAGTAAGTGATCTGGAACCAACTCTATAAAATGTCATTAACTAGTCGTAAATAACCGATGTAGAACTAGCTCCGTGACTTTATGCCAAAGTGCTAGCTAAACTTATTACGAGTAAGCGATGTAGAACTAGCTTTATAACTACCGGTTTATAGTATATGGGACATGATAGTATATGGAAGATAAAGGATATAATTTCAAAATCTACACATTTTCTACCAAATTAGATGTTCTCTTAATAGATTAATCAAATTGTAATGATTGGAGGTATATCAAGATGAGATAGATGAAAGAAAATCAATTGGGCTGCTAGTTTAGATAACCACAAAAACGATCAAAATTATTCGTGTTAAAGTGATAATACCTAACATCAATAATAGAGCTAGCTGTAAAATGGGGGGAAAATTTTGAGTTTAAATTTAAAAATCAAAGAATTTTTGTGAATATCATCATGGAAAGGAATAGTCTGTTTTAGACAATGAGGCAAGTTAAGCTCATGATATGTTAGTCCTTATGAAGTGATTAACAGAATGGAAGCATGAAGAGTATCTGTATTTTTGGGATGACTAAATTTGATCAAAATTTTATGGACAAAAATTTTATAAGGAGAGGAGAATTTATAATATACTATTTCGATTAGTGTACTGTGTAATGTGCTATACATGCATTTTATAGAATATGCACTATTTATGATATCCTAGAGCAATTTAAGTATTTCAATTTTTTATTGAGGTTATAATGGAGATCATGGATAAACCGGAGATGGTCCTAGAATCGACCAAAAAATTTTCAAAAAAGTTTCAGAAACTTTAAAAAGCTACTTGGGAATTTAAGTGAAACTTTTGAATGAAATGATTTAGGTGACACTTTTGGGTTAAATCCAGATGATTTTCGTGACATTCAGTGATTTCTGGATTCAATCTAAAAATTCTTCCAAGCAATTGAAAAAGTTACCAAAAAATTTCAAAATATGATGAAAAGCTTTAGAATTAGGATTGGAGTCCCTAGGAACCGAAACGGATCAAACACAGGTTTTTAAAGAGAATTAAGGTAATATGAAATTATTGGACTAAAATGCCCCTTTCGAAAAATAATGGGGATTGATGATTTTAAACCTACTAAAAATTTTTAAAAGCATCCAATCAATAAATATTGATCCTAATTATAGTATTTCATAGTTAATCTGATGATAAGATAGTTGTGAAATATTTTGAAAATTTAATTCGATTAGTAGTTGACTTAAACTCATTAAAGGACAATTTGGTCTTTTTATATAAAAATGGGGTTAATGGATTAATAAGTAACACTTAATGACCTATGAGAAAAATGACATGTATGTGATGAGTCATTAGACATCATCAATGAGAAAATGACGTGTTTGATGAGTCATTAGAAATGACAGAAAATGACGTGTGTGATGAGGCGTTGATAGAAAATGATCAGTGTGTGATGAGTCATTAGAGGTGACAAATGGGATGATGACATGTGTATCATTAATGGACAACGAGGAAAACAAATTTTAGTGAGATTTTTCTTCATTTTAATGTTAACCGTGAGAGTGAAAGTGAGCATGAACGTGAGAATGAAGAAGAAAGGGAAAAGAGGAGAAATAACGGTGGAGATTCAGCAAAGGAGAAAAAAACCAGGATGAGAGAGATAAAAAAATGGAAAGAAAAAGGAGAAGAGAGAGCTTCAAATAGCCATGGAGAAGTGATCCAAGGAATTTTTCATGTTCTTCTAGTTCCAATCAAGCATCCAACAAGATCTTATAGCCATCCAAGCGAAAAGGAAGAAGAAAATAGGTTGGTAAGCTTACTAGTTTTGTTAAAAAATTAGATTTTTTGTGTTATAGTTGAGATTTGGTTTTGATGGTGTGAATTACAACTTTATGATGTGATATCAAGGTTTTATTTCCTTGGAAGTGATTAGGAGAAGAAAATCACTAAACCTAGTATGTGGAACCTTGGTCAAAGGTAAGATCCACCATCTAAAGTGTTTTATTTTGCCATCTGTTGATTTAAGATTTAACAAAAACCATGGAAATGATGAGATAAAATTTCAGCCACAGCTAGGGCTTTTAATATGATATGATCCAAATTTCTATTTTAATATTTTATGATGTTCATAGCATGATTTTGAGGCTAATGAAGTAAAGAAATGAAAATAATTGATTTGGAATTGGTTTTGGTTGAATTTCAACCAAGGGTGCATGATTATGTAAAAATTTGTGAATGAAATTTTATGGCTTAAACTGTCGTGGACATGAATTTGGATTGGTTTAAGTGTTAAAAATCAAATGGAATTGAATTGGAAAAGTTTAATGTAAAATATGTTAAGTTTGGCCTTAAGTTCATTTTTGGTATAAAAGTATGGTTACGATATAACGACCATGTGAATGTGATTAAGTGTGGTTATTAAGTGTATTTGTGGCATTGGAACTATTAAATTAAGTATTATGTTATTATTTAGGAAAAAAATAGTAAACGGGATGTATGTAGAAAGTAATGAAGTTGAAATGGTTTATGGTATATTGGTTGGAAAACGTATTAAGGAGTTGGATGTATTCATATTAGGTTTTTGAATCAAGAAACATAGCCAATTGATGGATTTCGAAGTGGTAAAAAGGAAACTATCAAGTAGTGAGTGTATTTTAATTGTTTTACGTGACTAAATTCTTTGCAAAAGAATTGATGACATGGTTTTAAATTATGCATTAAATTGAATGATTATGATTCCTCTTATAATGGATTTCAAAAATAAGATGAGCTGAAAATGTATGAGTTCCTTTTACCTATGATAAATTGCTAGGCTTTATACATTTTATTATACCGGTCAGGGTATTCCAATCATGCATGGTAGTGTCTGAGATGTGCCTAGAATTATTAACAAAAAAAGAAAGAGAGAATGAGTCAGTTAGTAAGGAGTTTGTATTGCCAATTGCATGTATGGAGTATACAAAGTGCTAACCAAACTTATTATAGGTTAGCAAAGTAGAACTAACTCCGTAACTACCGATTAATAACAGTTAACCTACTATGGGCAAGTGATCTGGAACCAACTCTATAAATAGTGATTAACTAGTCACAAGTAACCGATTCAGAACTAGATCTGTTACTTTATGTCGAAGTGCTAGCCAAACTTATTACGAGAAAGCGATACAGAACTAGCTCTATAACTACCGGTTTATAGTGTATGGGATATGATAACATATGGAAGATAAAGGATATAATTACAAAATCTGCACATTTCCTACCAAATTAGATGTTCTCTTAGTAGATTAATCAAACTATAAGTGATTGGAGGTATAATAGGATGAGATAGATGAAAGAAAGTCAATTGGGCTGCTAGTTTAGATAACCACAAATACGATCAAAATTAATCGGGTTAAAGTGATAATACCAAAAATCAACGGTAGAGCTAAGTGTAAACTGGAGAAAGAATTTGGAGTTTAAAGTTAAAAATCAAAGAATTTTTGTGAATATCATCATAGAAAGGAATATACTATTTTAGAATATGTGACATGTTAAAGACCACGATAAGTTAGTCCCTATGAAGTGATTGACAGAGTGGAAGCATAAGAGTATCTACATATTTTAGATGACTAAGTTTGTTTAAAATTTAAGGAAAAAAATTTATAAGGAGGGGAGAATTTGTAATATGCTATTTCGATTATTGTATTATATAATGTGCTATACATGCATTTTATATAGTATACTCTATTTATGGTATAGTAGAGCATTTTAAGTGTTTGAATGTATTATTGAGGTTGTAACGGAGATCACTGATAGACTGAAGATGGTTTTGGACTCGATTGGAAAAGTTTTAGCAATTTTCCAAATACTCCAAAAAGCGACGGAATGAGTCTGAACAATTTTTAAAAGCCCTAAAATATACTTTAGGGATTTAGTTGACACTTTTGGATAAAATCTAGACGATTTTAGTGACATTCAATGATTTCTAGATTCAATCCGAAAATTCTTCCAGGCAATTGAAAAAGTTACCAAAGAGTTTCAAAATATGATGACAAGCTCCATAATTAAGATTGGAGTCCCTAGGAACTAAACGGATCAAAATGGAGGTTGTTTAAAGGTAATATGAAATTATTGGACTAAAATGCCCCTTTTGGAAAATAGTGGGGATTGATGATTTTAAACCCAATAAAAATTTTAAAAGCATGCAATCAATAAATATTGATCTTAATTATAGTATTTCGTAGTCAATTTGATGATAAGATAGTTGTGAAATATTTTCAAATTTTAATTCGATTGGTAGTTTATTTAAATTCATTAAAGGGCAATTTGGTCTTTTTGTAAAATAGGTTTTAATGGATTAATGAGCAACACTTAATCACCAATGAGAAAACGAAGTGTGTGAGATGAGTCATTAAACATCACCGATGAGAAAATGACATGTGTGATGGGTCATTAGAGATGACAAAACATGACATGTTTGATGAGGCAGTGACAGAAAATGATGTGTGTATGAGAGTCATTAGAGATGAGCAATGAGATGATGACATGTGTATCATTAATGAATAGTATAAAGAGAAAAATTTAGTCACATTTTTTTCATTTTAATGTTAACCGTGAGAGTGAAAGTGAGAATGAAAAAAAAGGGAAAAGAAGGAAGAAACAGAAAAAAAGAAATGAAAAGAAAAAGGAGAAGAGAAAACTTCAGCTAGGCCATGGAGAAGTGATCCAAGGAATTTTTCATGTTCTTCTACCTCCAATCAAGCATCCAATAAGATCCTATAGTCATCTAAGCGAAGAGGAAGAAGAAAATTGGATGGTAAGCTTACTAGTTTTGTTAAAAAATTGGATTTTTTGTGTTATAGCTGATATTTGGTTTTGATGCTGTGAATTACACCTTTATGATGTGATATCAAGGTTTTATTGCATCGGAAGTGATTAGGAGAAGAAAATCACTAAACTTGGTCTATGGAACCATGGTCAAAGGTAAGATCCACCATCTAAGGTGTTTTATTTTGCCATTTGTTGGTTTAAGATTTAACAAAAACCATGGAAATGATTAGACAAAATTTTAGCCACAGGTAGGGTTTTTAATATGATAGGATCCAAATTTCTATTTTGATATTTTACATTGTTCATAGCATGATTTTGATTCTAATGAAGTAAAGAAATGAAAAATAATTGTTTTTGTTGAATTTTAGCAAAGGGTGGATGATTATGTAAAAATTTGTGAATGAAATTTTATGGCTCAAATGTCTGTATTAGAATGTCATGGAAGTGAATTTGGGTTGGTTTAATTGTTAAAAATTAAATGGAATTGAATTGGAAAAGTTTAATGTGAAATATGTTAAGTTTGGCTTTAAGGGTGTTTTTGGCATAAAAGTATGGTTACGATGTAATGACCATGTGAATATGATTAAGGGTGATCATTTAAGTGTATTTATGGCATTAGAATTATTAAATGAAGTGCTGTGTTATTATTTGGGAAAAAATTTTGGTATATGGAACATATGTAGAAAGTAATGAAGTTAAATTGGTTTATGGTGTATTTGTTTGGAAAATGTATAAAGTAGTTGAATGTATTCTTATTAGGTTTTTGGATTGGAAAAAGAACTAAAAGATTTCGAGGTGGTGAAAAGGAAACTAGCAAGTAGTGGGTGTAATTTAATTTTTTTGTATGACTAAATTCTTTGCAAAAGAATTGTTGACATGTGATTTTAAATTATGTATTAAATTGAATGATTATAATCCTCCCATAATAATTCAAAAATAAGATGAATTGAAAATGTATAAGTTGTCGTTGCCTATAGTGCACTGCTATATTAACGAAAAAAGAAAGAGAGAATGAGTTAGTCACTAAAGTGTTTATGGTGCCCTCTGCATATATGGAGTATATAATGTGCTATCCAAACTTGTTACTAGTATGTGATGTAGAATTGGCTCCGTAACTACTATTTTATAGCGGTCAACCTATTGTAAGTAATCGATGTAGAACCAGCTTTGTAAATAATGGTTAACCAGTCGCGGGTAAGCAATATATATTTAGCTATGTGACTTTATACTAAAGTTCTAGCAAAACTTGTTATAGGTAAGTGATGCAAAACCAGCTCCATAATTGTCGATTTATAATGGTTAACCTATTGCAGGTAAGTGATGTAGAACCAGCTTCGTAAATAGTGGTTAACCAATCGTGGCTAAGCAATGCAAAACCAGTTCTGTGACATTATGCCTAGTATACCAAGTGGTAAAGAAACTAGTGGTGGGCTATGTTGAGTAAGACAATTCATGAGAATAATAATGCCACCACTATTTACTTTAAAAGTAATTTAAGAGGTACCACATGGTGCCAATTCTAATGGTTGGCTTACTTTTAGTATAAAAATTTTCAGAAAACTTATTATCACCACTATTTATTGTTTAAGGAAAAAGGAAAATTTTATATTATGAGCTTAATTTCATAAAAGCATTTTGAAATAGTATTTCAGACAAATTGAAATTTGTTTTACGAAATGTTATTTATTACAAATTTTATAATGCATGAATGAATTTTTATGGCGATTATTTTAGCTTGGGCTTTCTTATTCTATGGGAATATTTCAGTTATGTCATTATAAAAAGTTTAATTTTCAGTAAAATGATTAACACTCATTGAGGTCGTTTAGCTCACCCCTATTTTTATGTTTTTAAATAAACCACCCCAGGTATGCGTATAGGTACTACAGTAGCTGGAATCCCACCGAAGAGTTAATTGTATCATTAGGTGCTATTGTGCTTGTGTCATTTTTGTTATGCATGTGTTTTCTTTAAATTGGCTTATTTATTTGTATATATGATTTAAACTATTTTGGATAGGCTTTAAAAGTGTGATTGTGTAAATATGTTTGTTGTTGCTTGTGATGTAGAACTAAGGTCCCATTCTAGAAGTTGAGATTGTATATGAAATGCTAGAAGTGTTTTGTGTATATATATATATATATATATATATATAACTTAACTGAAGGGTTCCTACAAAGCCAAGCCATTCACCACCCCAGATATGCATACAGGTACTACAGTAGCTGGGATCCCATCGGAGAATTAGTTATATCGTCAAGTGCTGCTTTGTTTGTGTCATTTTTGTTATGTATGTGTTTTCTTTAAATTGGCTTATTTATTTGTATATATGATTTAAATTATTTTGGAAAGGGTTCAAAAGTGTGATCTTGTAAATATGTTTGTTGTTGCTTATGATGTAGGCCTAAGGTCCCATTCCAAAAGTTGAGATTGTACTATGTAGGTTTTTTTAAATTTAGGAATCTTAGAAAAATATATATATATAACTCAATTGAAGGGTTCCCGTAAAGCCAAGCCGTTCAACTGATATATATATATATATATATATTCACCTTAACCAGCCCTATATATATGTATATGTATATATATATATATTTATATATATGGGCATTGGACCTGGGGTTGGTTAAGGTACTACTACAGGCTAAGCTGTAAAAGGCATCGTGAGACAACCCAAGGTGGAGGGAAAAATACGAGGTATTTTATTGATTAGTCTGGCTTTTATATAAGTTTTAACAATTTATGGACTGGTTGTAGCATTAGCACTTTTATTTGATATATTATATATATATAATAATATAAAAGGTTTTTATCAGTTAAACAACTTGGCTTTGCAAGCACCCTTCAGATGAGTTAGATATCAATTAAAGAGCTACTGCAGGTCACCGGAGGTCTCTACTCGGGTTCCAAAATGGAAACTTTAGGATGGGTCCTTTCATTGGGGATATCCTATGCTGATTGCTAGATATTGTAGTAGTACTAGGGTACCAAATTATATTAAGAATTTGTGGTAGAATGTATCAATATTTATACATCTAATTACATTTCCATATAGTGAGATTATGATGAGTTAAGATAAGCCTACAAAGTATTGAATGTAAGCCTACTAGGTTAAGCAGGACCTAGACAATTATGTTAATTATGGTATAAATCATAAATTGCAATATTAAAATAATATTAGTCTTAATCATTGCTTTGATAAAATGTTGGATGTTTGTTAATTTTTTGGATAGACCGGGTAACGTTATGTATCTGTAATTATATATATGTTTTAATCACTTGACTAAGTTTTATATTTATATATTGATTTATTTGATTTTAAAGGTACTATCAATTACTTTTACTGAGTAAGTAGCTTACCCTTTGCCACTCTTTTTAGGAGATATAGAGATTGACGATAACCCAAGTGCATGACATTAACATAATGGAGTTTAAGTAGAGCTAACAGATTATATTGAGTAAAGTTGTGTTATTGTATATATTTTTTAATGTGATAGTTTGGGTAGTTGTGTTGTATAGAATACTTTTGTGACTAATAAACATCCTTTTCCTTAAATTGATGAGGATTTTGGTAATTAATGTTATGCTTTGGGAACAACTTGGATAACTATGGTTTAAGAATTTTTTGGAGCATCACATTAGGTGGTATAATAGCGAGTTTAAGTTCTAAGGACGTATCACGTGAGAAAAAAAACTAATGATATGTTCTTATCTTATCTAGGATGGTTTTAAGAGAGGATATTTTTGGCCAGTGTCGATTGAGGGATTAAGTAATTTGATTTGTGCCCTGAATGTGTCTGATCAAGTGGATTCCTAAATAGATTGACTAGGAGGAGAAGTGCCGGTGTGGATATAGTAGAGTTTTTTAGGTATTACTAATCTTGAGGAGGCTAAGGTATGGTGGGAGTAGACAAAGTTGGTTTTAGAGTGTCCGAGGTGTACCTTGGAAAGAAGGTTGTAGTACATCGTTTCCTTATTCCAAGGCAATGCCTTAACTTGGTGGAAGTCAGTTAAGAGATCTTAGAGACATGAAAGATGACTTGATAGGAGTTTTAAAGAGTGTTTAGATACAAATACACTCTATGGATATATCAGGATCGAAAGAATATGGAGTTCAAGAATTTTCTTCAAACAAAGGAGATGTTAGTGGTAGATTATGAGGTTCACTTTACAATATTGTTTAAGTATGCATTGGAGGTTGTGGAAAATCTAGAGAACAAACGTTACCAATTTGAGTAGGGTCTAAAGATAGATATTCACTTAGGTTTGAGAGCTTTTGCTTCTGATTTCAAGAAGTTACTAGAGACTACACTCAAAGTGGAGGATGTGATAGAGCAAGGAAGAAGGAGAGGAGAGTTAAAGGGGTAACCAAAGAGTCATCATAAAGAGGGGAGTTGCTATGTTAAGAGGGGAGCTAGTCACCCATGGTCTACTAGTGCAGGTGGATCTAGGAGAGTAGGTAGTTTCTACTAGTCTGGTGGAGATCAAGGAGTTGGCAAGGATTCAAGATAGCATAACATTGTTAGTGCATGATCAATTGGATCTAATAGAGAGATTAGTCAGAGGTTTAGAAGATCTTTTAATAGAGGAGTTGGAGGGTTACAGATTTGTGCTACCTGTGAGAGAGTTCATAGAGGACTATGATGGGGAACCACTCAGATCAATCAAGCATGCTATATTTATGGAGAGAGGGGGCATTTATAGAGGAGTTAATTGATAGTAAGGAGGAGTTCATGAGTGAGGGAAGAGGAGACAATAATTGGTCAAAGTGGTGTCGTTGGTTTAGGTAAAGGTTTGAGTAAAATTGATAGTAGGGTAGTAGTAGAGGAGTTAGACACAGACCAACAGTGGGTATAGGTACTAGTGAGACATCTTCAATATAAGGTCAAAATCAAGTGAGGATATACCATATGACAAGGGAGGAGGCACCCACATATAACATTGTCAGTACAGGTATGATTTTATTATTTGATAATAAAAATTATGTTAGTAAATTTAGGATCTACTAATTCTTGCATTTATTTAGAGATTATCTTTAGAGTTCCGTGGGAGGTTATTCTATTAGGATATGACCTAAGAGTGTGGTTGCCATTATAGTGTAAGGAGGGGGGTTCTAGTGAGGATTGGTGGAATGGACTTTTCAGTTGACTTGATAGTGATAGATTTAAGGGAGTTTGATGTGATTCTTAGGATGGATTGGTTAACACAACATCAAGCTGTAATAGATTGTTATGTAAAGGAGATAATGATAGAGTCTTTGGGTAAATCAAAACTGATATTCGTGAGGATTACAAAGTCACCCCAACATGTGTGATTTCAACCATGACTACTAAGCAATTAATATTGGCTGGGTATGAGGCATATATCGCTCATATTATAGATATGAGGGAGGTGATTACTGGGTTAAAGGATATTTCTATGGTGAGAAGATTTTCATAGGTATTCTTAGATGATTTACTGAGTTTACTGCCTCAATGAGGGATAGATTTCACCATTAAAACTATACCTAAAGCCGCACCAGTTTCCATTACACCTTATATGATGGCTATTGTTAAGTTAAAAAAGTTGTTAAAGGAATTATTAGAAAAGCACATTATTAGACTGAGCACATCACCATAGGGAGCTCTAGTGATGTTTGTGAAGAAAAAGAGATGGTAGTATGGGACTTTGCATGGATTATTGATAACTAAATAGGGTGATAGATGATCTTTTAGATCAATTAAGGGGATCTGTCATATTTTCCAAGATTAACTTAAGATTGGGATATTGGCATTTAAGGATAGCTGAGTCAAGTATTCCTAAGGCAACTTGTCTTACTCAGTATGACCACTATGAGTTTCTAGTGATGCCTTTTGGGTTAACTAATGCATCAATCACATTTATTACATTGATGAATAAGACTTTCCAAGAGTCATTAGATCAGTCTATAATAGTGTTCATTGACGATATATTAGTGTATTTGAAGAGTAAATAGAAGCATGAGTTGGATCGGAAAAAAATTCATGCTTGGTTTGACTAAATGGTAGATTTTAAAAACTTTTTTCGAAATCAAAACGCCGCGAAAGCGTAAACACCAAAACAACATGCTTTTACTCCATACATGATACAGCATAAAGAAAATAAATAAAATATGAACAAGATTGAATTATTATCGACTCCTTGCTACAGCTTGGACTCCTCACTACTGTGTCGTGAACCAATTCGATCTACCACTTGTCTTCTTGGACAACTTAGTTACAAGATCCTTTTGTAGGAAAGGAGAAGAAAAAAAAATGGAGAATTGGTTTTCTTTGCTATCACCGAAAATGGAAGGAAAGAGTGAGTGAGTAGAAAACTAAAAGACATACGTTGTATTTAGCAATTCAAGGCTAAATGTGTTGTTGTCCCTTTAGCTACAAAACTGAAATCTACATTATTGAGGATTCAGATTTTCTCTCCATGTTGTATTTAACAATTCAATCTAAATTTGTTGCTATCCCTTTAGCTACAAAACTGAAATCTACAATGTTGTAGAATTCGATTTTGCCCTCCTTTTTGTATTAAAACATTTGTTTCAATTCAATTAATCGAATTAATCAAATCAAACCAAAATCCAGCCCAATATTAAATGTTCCTTTGGGATTATAATTAACAATTAATTAGTGTAAACTTAACATCTAACTATAGACTTAAGACCCACTTTAATTCGCTCTTAATTAAATTGTTCTGGTATTATTAGCCCGAATCCAATTTGATCATTTCTCTCCTTTCTGTCCCATTTTCTTTTCGATAACCTCCTTTTATTTTTCTTACTTTCCTTGATAACCTTCCTAGAAGCTAAGTGGGGAATCTAATTGGACTTAAATAATTCAAGCTCCAATAAGCCTGGAATAAATTTAATCTCATTAGAATTAATTCCAACTTATTAACCAAATGTCATTACACTAAAGACAATTAGCGAAACTCTTGAATTACTTAAAATTATGAGAAAACATGGTTCAAAATTATTAATTCGATGTCTAATCGCAAACTCTATTATGAACCATATTATAGCCATCTGTACAATAAAGGGTAAAATTAATGTTTTGCCCTTATGTTGGTTTTTCCTTTTAGATCTTTCGTTTCACTCTACATGGTGATTAACACACAAGATCTAATTTTGGTGTTAAAACTTGATGGGTAGCTAGTCCATCAAACTACTGGCTCCAGTTTAATCATCAATCTCCGTAAAACATCTAAAAGTGATATTATCACTATAAACTCTTTATTTGAGTGAAAGTTCCCTGATTCATGTTTCAATTACTAATTCCAACATGCGGAAACTGGATTGATACCCTATTAAAATCCATTCTGATAATATTAAGAATTACAACGAAACATACATGAGTTCACCACTCATCAAGATTGTGGTTTGTAATAAACAAATGCTAAGGTGTATGTTTTAAGATTAAAGTAACGACTTATTTTATTCTTAAAAAACATACGCGATTCTAGATTCATTTAATAGCGTCATTACCAATAGTCAACTATTGTCATGATTTGAAACTCATCATTCCCTTCAAGTAAACTCCTTTACTTACATAGGGGTGAATCGAAACACTACAATCTAAACCATAATCAATCAACCAACTTGATTATTGGATTGTGAATCAATTAATTTAGATTGTAATAATATATATGTTTCCTATACATCTCCATGTATATGTATATTACTTAGAAAGGAACCTTAGTACCTTATGACTAGTTATATTATGCTCATACAAATAAAAACAAACTCTTTTTTTATTAATAATAAATATTTTCATTACAATATTGTAACTGGAAGAAAATTAACTTAAATTTAAATACATTTGCTTTCCAAGGCACTATATTTACATAACCTCAACAATCTCCCACTTGTTGTAAAGCAAGTTTGACGTATCCCTCATTCCCATGCCTGGTTGGTGACCCTTAAAGCTCTTATGTGACAGTTTCTTTGTGAATGGATCAGCAAGGATTTTATTTGTGGGAATCTTTACCACATCCACCTCTCCACGTTGCGGAGCCAAACTACTTCCTTTGCTGCTTCACAAGCAGTAACATGCTCAACCTCCATAGTCAAATCAGCAACATAAGATTGCTTAACACTCCTCCAGACCATGACTCCACCTCCCAAAGTAAATATATAACTAGAAGTTGATTTCCTTAAATCAACATCTGATTGAAAATCAGAATCTATATATCCTGTCAAAATAAGGCCACTTCCAAAGTAAACAAGCATTAAGTTTTTCATCCTATGAAGATACTTCAATATGTACTTGACCGCAATCCAATGATCCCTTTATAGATTGGACTGGAATCTGCTTACTAGTCCTACTACATAATAGATATCTGGTCTAGTGTAAAGCATAACATACATTAAACTTCCAACTGTCGAAGCAAATGGAATGTTATGCAGGTGTTCAAACTCCTCTTAGGTCTTAGGTGCTTGCTCATTTGAAAGTTTGATTCGATATCTATTAGGTGTGAAACCTCTCTTGAAATCCTACATGGAAAACTTATTGAGCATGTTCTCAATGAAGGTCAGCTGAGACAAAGCTATCTGCTTGTTCTTACGATCCCTTATAAGCTTGATCCCTAGAACATAGCTAGCCTCTCCTAAATTCTTTATTGAGAACCGTTTGCTCAGCCATCCCTTGATTGTAGATAACATTCCTACATTATTCCCAATGAGCAGAATGTCATCAACATATAGAATTAGGAAAGCAACCTTGCCTTCTTGTATCATTTTATAGACCTAAGGCTCATCTAGGTTTTGTATGAATCCATAGGTTTTCATAGCCTTATCAAACCTAATGATCCAAGCCTAGATGCTTACTTAAGTCCATAAATGAAACTTTCTAACTTGCATACCTTGTCTCATTACCTGGCTTAACGAATCCTTCTGGTTGGGCCATATAAATGGTCTCCTCAAGAACCCATTAAGAAATGCAGTCTTGAAGTCCATTTGCCATATTTCATAATCAAATAGACTGCTATGGTCAAAAGAATTCTGATGGACTTAAGCATGGAAACCAGAGAAAAAGTCTCCTCATAGTTTATACCCTCCTTTTGAGTATAGCCCTTAGCTACCAATCTAGCTTTAAAGGTCTCTACCTTTCTATCTGATGCCCTCTTCCTTTTGAAGATCCATTTACTTCCTATGGCTTTTACACCTGGTGGTAAATCTACAAGGATCTAGACTTCGTTGGCGTACATGGAATCTATTTCCAATTCCATTGCCTTGAGCCACTTTGCCACATCAACTTCATTAATAGCCTGTGTATAAGTAATGGGATCTGTTACTTCTTGTTCTGAGATGGCAATTATGCCTTCTCCTAGACCTAGATACCTGTCTGGTTGTCTCACAACCCTCCCACTATATCTAAGCACTACTTAATGTTTAGGTTGCTCTTCTGATTCAACTCTTGAATCCATTTTGACATCTTATTCCGCTATATCCATATCAACTCTTAGTTTGGATGAAATAGCTTCTTCCTTTTTGATTTCTCATAAATTCTTCCTCCAAGAAGGTCACATTTGTTGGCACAAATACCTTCTTATCCTGAGGACTGTAAAAATAATACCCTCGTGTACCTGTGGGATATCCTACAAACAAACATACCTCTGACCTTGGTTCCATCTTTGTGGATTCAGGCCTTACAACATGGGTTGGGCAGCCCCAAGTCCTCAAGTGCTGCAATGAAGGCACTCGACCAGTTCACAACTCCCTAGGTGTTTTAGGCACCAATTTGGAAGGAGCAAACTTAAGAAGATAAGTTGTTGTTTGTATGGCTTATCCCCAGAACGATTCTGGAAGGCTAGCATAGGACATCATTGATCTTACTATTTCCAATAGAGTCCTATTCTTCCTCTCAGCTACACCATTCTGTTGAGCCGCTCTAGGAGCTGACAAGTTGGAAACAATTCCAATATCAATTAGGAATTGTTGGAACTCTCCAGATAAGTACTCACCACCTCGATCTAGTTGAAGTTATTTTAATGGCTTGCCTAGCTGCTTCTCAACCTCAAGTTTGAATTCTTTGAACCTTTCAAAGGATTCACTCTTTTTATGCATCAAAAATAGCTAGCCATGTCTAAAGTAATCATCTATAAAGGTTATGAAGTATTCATAACTCCTCTAGCTTGTAAGTTTATGGGGCCACTCATATCAGTGTGTACCAGGTCTAACGTGGATTCAGATCTGATTCCTTTAGAAGGAAATGAGACCTTGGTCATCTTTCTTTCAATACAAGACTTACAGGTAGGTAATGGACCACTGTCCAAGCCTGTAAGGATTCCATCCTTCACTAACCTGTCAAGTCTTTTCAGATTAACATTACCCATCCTTAAGTGCCACAGATATTTTGAATTAGTGCTGGAGTCATTAGATTTTCTTAGTTTTATTAAGTCCGTGGTGTTTAGTGAGCCTGTTATAAGTTCTATAAAGAACAATCCTTGTTTAATTACCGCATTACAAATAAAATCATGATTCTCATATATTGAAAAAAATTTCAAACTATAAGGAATAACCAGATTTTATTAAACAAAAAATTGAAATCATATTCCTTACAACCATTGGAATGTAATTACATCCTCTAAATATAACCTATAACCACTGGGAAAGTCTAAGATAACTACTCCCATTGCTTCTGCCAAAACGTAGGATCCATCCGCAATCTTGACTTGAAACTCACCTTTAGGCAGTCTTTTTCTTTGTTAGAACCCCTACATAGAATTATAAACATGGTTAGTGGCTCTTGAATCTAATATCCAAGAATCAGATGAATTTGCCACATTTCTATTTCCTAACAAACTTAAGAAATCCATACCTTGTTTACTCTTAAGGGTCTTAAGGTAGACCGCACGGTGTCTCTCCCAGTGGCCCTTCTCACCACATTGGGAACACTTTCCCTTAATGTCCTCTTTGGCCTCATGGGTTAAGCTTTGGCCCCTATTTGGGCCTTCCCTTTCTTTTCACCCTTCTTCTTGTGCTTGCCCTTACCCTTGGGCTTAGAAGAAGATGCCACATAAGCCTCTGGTCCATTGCCCTAATATTTAATATCTCCTCCGTATTTTAAAGGGTATTCATCAACTCACTCAAGATATAATCTTTGGAATTGAGCTCATAATCCAACTTAAACTGCTGAAAAGAAGAGTTTAAGTTGTTAATGATCATGGTCTTCTGCGTTTCTGCATCCATTTCCATCCTAAGCAACTCGACCTCAGTAATTGCATAGATTACCTTAAGTATGTAATCTCGCACTAGTTCACTAGGCTGTTGTATAAGATTGTGAAATGTTTGGATAGCTTTCACCCTTACAAACCTGGTCCTCACCCTAAACATCTCATGTAGGTGAGAGACCATTAAGTTGACATTTTACATGCCTGCAAGTTGCTTGTGCAACATTGCGCTGACATAAGTCTAAATATAGCACTTTGTAGTCTTATTAGCATTCTGCCATCACTCATGTGGTTAGACTTGCTCAAAAGTTGAATTGTCACCCAGAGGTGCAGACTCATTGTCCGTTAATACCTATAAAATATTAAAGAACGATGTCGAGGTTACGTCTCCATTCATTAAATTTCTCTCCATTTTCCAATTTGTTATTGGTCAGGAACATTGTGATTGGATTCATATTGTGGTGATTATGAATGAAAATATAAATTATTAAAGTATGAGCATATTAGTAAAAAATCTTGGAACTTTGTATAAAATCATGATACATGTATGCATGATGATAGATTTAACAAAAATTTAAAAATTAAAACTTTATATGACAATTATTTTTCTTATCTATAATAGACTAAGTGACAGTGGGTCATCTTATCCATTAAAAGAAAAATTGGGACCCTCCCACTCAAAAAGCTAACAAGCATCTTCATGCCTAACTCTTTGAGAAGCGCCATAATTTTGGTGCATGCATCTATCAACAAAGCTACGGTGGGCAAGCTATTGATAAACCATGTTGAGTGTGGAACATTTGATTCATCCTCTAGAGTTATTTGCAAAACACGCCTCGGTAGGAGGTCACATTTGCTACCAATGAATAGACTTATCTTTTAGGAGACCTAAACCATGCAAGATCTAGGATTCATGTCCTCCGGTGGGGAGTAACATTTCACCACATGCAAATGGGGCATCGCATGGAGACCATGGACTCTCACATGGGCATCCTCTCCCACTCAATCTTTTTCAATCTTTAAGTTTTAATTAATCTCATCTTGTCTAGATGCAATTGATTAACCATCCTATATTGTTTCAGTATATATCTCATACATAACAAATGCATAGCAAAGCTTAGGGGGCAATTTTTCTAAATGGCATACATTCACATAATATCACATATTATTTGCATCCATTCATCTATTCATCTCATAAATTAAATAGCTACTTTTGATTGTCCATCCTAGAAAAGTAAAAAAAAAGAATTACAAGGCCTTTTGATCCAAAATTTATTCTTGGATTTGGATCTTCCGCTTTGACTTTTCACTTGCAGGACTTGGCTTGTTCAATAAAAACAAGTTAATGGCATTTTATGTCTAATTTTCTTGAAAGAAGAACAAAATCGGAATAGGATGAGTGCGGAGCCTAAAACTAATCCATGCGCCAGATTTCCTACAATGCAGTCCGCGACAGCTATGTGCACAGTAGCGAGCAAGTTGTGTGCACAACCCTTGTGTGTTGGTCGAAGGACCTGCTCTCGCTGCATGGCTGCTGGCCGCATGCACACCTGCTATCCATATGAAGCAGTGCACGTTGCCATTTTTTGCCACGTGGCAGCGCGCAGTAGCGTGTATAGTAGTGCACATTGCCGTTTCTGGCCGTGTGTAATAGAGCTGCACGCTGTTGCATAGCGACGCACAGCAGTGCGTGCGTTATCGCGCACTTATTTTTTAAAAAAACTGATTTGTAAACAATACAACAAAATTTCCAACAATTGAAAAAAATTAAGAATTAACAAAATTTAATCAAAAATAAAATATGCCATTAACACCAAATAAAAAAAATACCAATTCTTTTCTTCAATCCATGACTGCTCCATCTTCAAAATTACAGAATGTTGTACAGTAACGGAAAACTTAAGATAAGGAGGAAACATCGCAATGATAGGCCACCCTTCTTGTTATAAACCAAACGAAGAAAGCTTACATGGTAAATCGATTTTCTTTGGACAACCAAAAGAGCAAACCAAAACAGCACAACATATTTTTTAGCACATAAAAAAATTACAGCATACATAATTTAATTGCCAACCTATGCAACATATAGGAACTGAATCATGCACTATAAAATCGGTTTTGATACTAATTGTTAGATCGAAAAAAATTCATACTTGCTTTGGCTAGACTGTAGATTTCAAAAGCTTTTTTCCAAAATCAAAATGCAACAAAAGCGTAAGCACCAAAACAACATGCATTTAACCCCATACATGATACGACATAAAGAAAATAAATAAAATATGAAGAAGATTGGATTATTACCGACTCCTTGCTACAACTTGGACTCCTTGCTACTGTGTCCTCAACCAATCTGATCTACCACTTGTTCTCCTTAGACAACTTGGTTAACAAGGTCCTTTTGTAGGGAAAGGAGAAGAAAAATAAAATTGGAGAATTGTTTTTCTTTGCTATCACCGAAAATAGAAGGAGAGAGTGAGTGTGTAGAAAACTAAAAGACACATGTTGTATTTAGCAATTCAATGCTAAATGACTAAATGTGCTACTGTCCCTTTAGCTACAAAACCGAAATCTACAGTATTGTAGAATTCGGTTTTGCCCTCCTTTTTGTTTCAAAACATTTGTTTCAATTCAATTAATCTAATTAATCAAATCAAACCAAAATCCAACCCAATATTAAATGTTTCTTTGGGCTTATAATTAACAATTAATTAGTGTAAGCCCAAAATTTTATTATATACTTAAGAACTAATTTAATTCACTTTTAATTAAATTGTTCCAGTCTTATTAGCTCGAATCAATTCGGTCATTTCTCTCCTTTATATCCCATTTTCTTTCTGGTAACCTCTATTTATTTTTTTTTACTTTCCTTGACAACCTTCCTAGAAGCCAAGTGGAGAATCTAATTGGACTTAAATAATTTAAGCTCCAATAGGCCCGAAATTAATTTAATCTCATTATAATTAATTCTAGCTTATTAACCAAATTTCATTCCACTAAAGACAATTGGCTGACCTCTTGAATTACATAAAATTATGAGAAAACTTGTTTCAAATTTATTAATTTGATGTCCAATCGCAAACTCTATTATAAACCAAATTATAGCCATCTGCACAATAAAGGGTAAAATTATTATTTTGCCCTTATGTTAGTTTTTCCTTTTATATCTCTCATTTCACTCTACATGGTGATTAACACACAAGATCTAATCTTGGTGTTAAGACTTGATAGGTAGCTAGTCCATTAAACTACTGACGCCAGTTTAATCCCCAATCTCCATAAAACATCTAGAAGTGATGATATCACTATAAACTCTCTATTTGAGTGAATGTTTCCTGATGCATGTTTCAATTAATAATTCCAACATGCGGACACTAGATTGATACCTTATAAAAATCCATTTCGATTATACCAAGAATGATAATGAAACAAACAAGAGTTCATCACTCATCAAGATTGTGGTTCGTAATAAAAGAATACTAAGGTGTATGTTTTAAGATTAAAGTAACGACCTACTTTATTCTTTAAAAACATACGCGATTTCAGATTCATTTAATAGTGTCATTACTAATAGTCAACTACTGTCATAATTTCAAACTCATCATTCCTTTGAACTAAAATCCTTTACTTACACATCGGCAAATCGGAACACTACAAACTAAACCGTAATCAAGTGACCAACTTGATTATTCAATTGTGAATCAATTAATTTAGATTGTAATAATATACATGTTTCCTATACATCTATATATATATGTATATTACTTACAAAGGAACCTTGGTACCTTATGACTAATTATATTATGCTCATACAAATAAAACCAAACTCTTTTTATTAATAATAAATGCTTTCATTATAATGTTGTAACTGGAAGAAAATTAAGTTACCTGTAAATACACTTGCTTTCCAGGGCACTATATTTATAACCTCAACACATTTGAGATTATGTTATAGATTCTGGAGGAAATACAATTGTATACGAAATTGAGTATAAGTTTGGGATAGAGCAAGTAGTTTTCCTTAGAAATGTGGTGCCCTAAAAGGGAGTGATGCCTGATCTTACTAAGATAAAGGTAATTATAGAGTATGAACTACCTAGAAATACATAAGAGGTAAGGAGTTTTCTAGAATTTGTTAGGTATTATCAGAGATTTGTAAAAGGATTTTTAATGATAACCAACCCATTAACCAAGTTGTTAAAGAAAGGAGTTTAGTTAGAGGGGACCAATCAATGTCAGAAGAGTTTTGAGGAGCTTAAACAAAGATTGACTTCTAGCCCAATTTTGGTGCTATCATTGAGTGGTGGAGGTTTTGAGGCATATACTGATGCTTCGATGATAAGTTTGGAGTGTGTATTGACGCAATGTGGAAAAGTGATAGCTTATGCCCCTCATCAATTAAGATCATCTGAGTTGAATTATTCCACCCATGATATTAAGTTAATGGCGATTGTGCATGCTCTTAGGATTTGGAGACATTATTTGTATAGGGAGACATTCTAAATCCTTATAGATTACAAGAGCCTTAAGTATATCTTAACTCATAAGGAGTTAAAATTAAGGCAAGGAAGATGGATCGAGTTGCTGAAGGATTATGATTGTTTTAGTGATTACCATTCAAGGAAGGCTAATGTAGTGGCTGATGCTTAACGTAAGAAAAACTCAAGCATAATGGCTAGTTTAAGCGGACATAGTGTGACACAATTAGTGGAGTTGAGAGCACTCGATGTGAGATCAGAGATTGATTATATGAGTGGTTTATTGGTGACATTACAAGTTCAAGCAGATTTGGGAGATAGGATAGGGAGGCCAAGTTTGAGATTCTTATCTGATGTGACTGTATGTGTGTATGTGTGGTGTGTGTGATAGAGAGAGAGAGAGAGAGTACAATAAAGTAGGAGGCATACTTTTTAGTAAGATCAGATGGAGCATTGTTGATTAGGAGGCAAGTTGCATACCAGTTATGGATGGATTACTATAGGAGATTTTGAAGGAAGCTAATAGTGCACCATATGCTATGCATTCTAGTACTACATCAATGTGTTGGAACCTAAGACCTTATTACCAGTGGTGACAACATGTGTCGAGTGTACTGCAAAATTTATCTAACTCTGCACATTAAAAACTTGTAGAATTGGTGAGTCAATATCGTATCCACAAGGAATGTTTTGTTAATATTCATAATGAAAATAATTGATGCAAAGGAAATAAAAATGGGGTTTTGGGTTTTTATGTAATTCAGAAAGTAAAGTAAAATTAAACTAGTAAAATAATAGAAAATGATAAAAGTGTCAAATGTGTGTAAAGTCTAGTTTTAGGATCAATCTTGGCCTAGATACAATTAAACATATCCCATCATTCTAATCTTTTCACACCTCTCCTTGAATTATTGATTGTGGACTAATAATACACTATGTTAATCCTGGTTTTCCCTTAGGTATTGTTTAATTAAGAGACGCTCATTAACTAAACTTAGCCACCAAATGACCTAGGATGTGATCTCTATATTCAATTTGGCAGTCACATTACAAAGGAAAAAATCAATCAATATAGGCAGTAACTTTATATGTTTGGGGTATCTAACCTAAGATACGTTGTTCCTAACAATTCAAGACCATTAGTGGCAACTAATGAACATCAAATATAATGATTATGGTTTATATTCAACGTTTTAGCAATAGATTCATAATAGAATAATCCAAATAATGTATCAAGATTACCTTTACAAAACCTGATTCAATCAACACAAATAACAATAATAGTCCGAAAAGAAAGATTGAACATTAACAAGATGAGATAAGCTTAACCATGATGTAGGCGTCGATTTCACCTTTGAAGCAGTTTTGAGATATTAGCCTTCCATCTTCTCCATTAATCTCTAAAAATTAGCCTCCATCTCCATTCTTATTCAAAAACGAAGAGAAATGGACAAGGAATGGCTACTTTCCATTTCTCCTTCAGTTACTCACTTCCAGCCAATTTATTCCCCTTTTTTGTCTAGTTTTTATTCTCTCTTTTTTTCTCCATCCCTCACACATATCCCATGTTGAAACCCTCCCCCACCCCCCCCCCCAAAAAAAAAGGTGATGAA